>BLKR01007516.1:0-36013 GCA_011170035.1 Teleogryllus occipitalis
AAGAAAGTCGTGTTAGTTACACTATTTATAACTCAAGAACGGCTGTACCGATGTGGCTGAAAATTGGTGAGCAGAAAGCTTAGAGCCAGGAGACGGACATAGGATACTGTTTATCCCGTTCGACAGCGTTCCTGTGTGAGAACGCACGTTTTTGCACGTTTTCGCACGTTTTCGCGTGATTTCGCATGTTACCGGTCATTGTTGCCTGTTGTAACCCATTGTTGTAACGCCGCAATGATAACAGAAGGCGATAATGATAGCCGCCTTTCGTTCGCCGTTATATCTATATATAGTCGTGTTAGTTACACTATTTATAACTCAAGAACGGCTGTACCGACTTGGTGAGCAGGAAGCTTAGAGCCAGGAGACGGACATAGGATACTGTTTATCCCGTTCGACAGCGTTCCTGTGCGAGAACGCACGTTTTTGCACGTACGCAGTGCAACAAGGATAGTACAGTTTCTCACAGTGAGTGCAACGCGAGAAAAAGATGGGACCGGCTGTTAAGGCGGAACAGAGTTCGCCGGGTCACCTAGTATATATATAAAATTCCGAAAAACGCTCAAAAATACTTTTGCCAACTGTTTCCCTATCTGTCTCACTGTGCGCCGGCCCGGCGTGGCGTGGCGGGGGGGTGCAGGCGCAATAGTGCCGTTTCTAAGCGAAAATCGCGGAGCGCGACGGAGATTTAGTGAATTCCGAGAGCGTAATTCTCATGAATTCAGTGCACATCACTGCTCTTGCGGTGGCGGATGAGGTTTGGAATTTAATGTGCGTGCAAGATAGAGATACCACTTGCACGTGTACTCTGCTAGATGTGTGGGGAAAGCTTCTTACGTTCCGGTAGTTAGTACAGAAAATACGGCTTCAGTACTGTCACGGAATTTAGTTTGCGTGCAAAATAGAGATACTGGGTCCGTACGTCTGTTTTTAGAAAGACTTCACTTAACGTCAGGCTTTTTGTTTTTGTGTTTTCGTGTCATAAATGTCGTTTAAATTTATTTCACTTACCTGACAGTAAATTGATATAGTGCAGAATGCTGACATAGGGCAGAAGTAACAATTAATTTAATTTTTGAAATTGGTGTCTGCGAATGATATTCATGCAAATTTCAATCATACAGAGAAAATATGGTATTTCAGCAAAATCAGCAATTTCAGCGACATTGTTTAATTTTTTTGATTGGCGCCGTGCTACGAGATTACCAGCAATGGATTCTAGTAAAGAATATCCAAGTCGTATTTGCATTCCACGTAACAAAAATACACTGTAGAATATAGATTGGATTTTACGTACAACATATTCATTCAGTCTTCAAAAATCGTTTTTATTATATTATAAACCATTGGCTAGTATGAAATGTTAAAAAATTCTGCTGAGAGTCTTTCACAATTATATTCATTCTAAAAGTAAAGTGGTATAACTATTTTCAAAAACGAATATCTAATTAGTACCTACAATTTAAAAAAATAGAAAAGAAGAAAGATTTTGTTTGAAGAAACAGACTTCCCACGAATGTATTTATTTAAAACAATCAGGTATCACAACTCAAATTACAATCATACATGATATGAGTGATTATAAGCGAATCATTATGTAATTGTAGCCTAGGGGGCAGATATACACCATCAGAAACCCTAACAACCAATCGATCATCAGCGACCAGTAAGAATAATGGTGGCTGGCGTTCTGAGCTGGCTTTCTAATATGCAGTTAGAGTGCAATAGCCTCAAACCCCACGACGTCCGCAGATTAATTTTCTTCATCAGCCCTTCTTCTCACCCTCTGGCGCACTCCCCAGTCTATCTCACTCTCACCGAAACACAGAACAATCAAGAAGGGGGAGCAATAGCCGTGAAATAAGAAATACATATTTTATAGACATTTCCGGCAATTTCACGTGATATTAATTAAAATATTCTTGTACTGCAAAGAATTTGAGTTTATGAAACTCGTTTATTTCCCCCCTAACTTAAATGGAAATAAGTACTCAATGGCATATAAAAATAGAAGTGTGTATTACATTGTCTCGCGTAACCTTAATCGACAGGTTGCATTTTGTGAGTCAGAATAGCCTACAACATTCAGATAGTAAAGGAATAAATAAGTTTGAATTTTATTATTACACTAGATGTATTATATTAATATTTCTGTCAAGTGAAAATATGTAAGAGAAAGCATTTATTATTCCACAACACTCAGTAGTACAAAGAAAACACTTTGAAGAATATATCCCTTTGGATAGACACTTGATTAGCTTAATTATTGAGAAATTGCCTTTCAGTTTTGTGGAATTGCATTATAAGTGGCAATATCACAAAGACCCTGGAGGACAAAAGTGAAGAGTTATAATCCAGACACGTAGAGTTGAGTATTGTGATAATTGTATACAATTCGTACATAGCTTGGTAGTATAGTCATAGCTGCATCGCATTATTAATATAATAAGAAACATTTTTGGGCCCACAAAAGTGGTTCTGTCCTCGTGGTCTCGTCTCGCTTTCCTTGACGTCACCAACTTGAAATCATACGCCCTTCCGCTCTTCTCCTATAAATCAATGGTAATAATAGTCCAGTAACCAACTGTAAATAAGTGTTGGTTATACAACACATTGGACAACAATAATCAATGAACTTACACTTCTCTACATTTCGTGAATTCTTTCCCTGGTGTGGACGTGACAACAACCCAGGAAGCACATAAATTTTGACAAAGTGATTCAGAGAAGGAAAGCGTGAAGTCCACATGGTAAGCTCTACGCTCTTTCGAGAACGAATAGGGTTGTACACAAAACGCTCTATACGGGTTACCCTCTTTTCCATCTTCGAATAAAAACTTATGTCGTATTCCGTTCCCACAGGCTTGTGCTCTGGAATCGTTTGGCGCGAGTACCCTCGGCGCCTTTCATTCGGACACTTAGCTGTCGGTCGGAGGCGTGAGGTCTGCGGGTTCTGCAAACGTCACCCGCACCCTTCTCCCCCACCCTAGCCTCGCCACCCCCTCCCCTCCCCAGCCCTTGTGTGGAAGCTAGGGACGGGCGATTTAGTCGCGATCAGAACCACAATCGATTCTTTTCTATGATTAATCGAAAAATTGAAATCCGATTATTTTCACATCGATTAATAAACTTATCGATTAATTTTTCCGATTTTTAGCTCGATTATTTTAATTCAAAAATTAATTTTCAAGGCTAGCAAAATGTGAGTACATCTCTACTTTTGAACTTGAGGAAAGGAATTCTTCATCTCTGCAAATTAAGGTGTGTAGTTTATATTTCTATTGATTGTTCATTTAAAGATTTTTTATTGAGATTTATATTACAGCTAAATATTTTTGTAAAATATATTTTTATTTTCTTGTTTATTAGAAGAAAATAAAAGAAGTGAAATTTGTTCCATTAAGTAGTTTCATTTTATTTGTGCAAGAACCATGTGTATTACATTCTACTGTATTTAATTTAAAAACGTGAACGTTATTTTAGTGGATGAACATGCTATTTGTGATTTCATTAAAATAACAGCTCAATTTGACTTAAACACAAAGTTTAATAAATAAAATTTCACAAGTCAGAAAATTGAAAATGATTCACATATTTGTGATAGATTTTCTTTAAAAAACGGTAAGTTACTAATTAATGCATTCATTTTGAACTTAAAAAATGAATGATTTTATGCATTTTACGAATTATTTAAAACATGTGAAACATTAATCGATTATATAAGATTAATCGATTAATTTGGAACGATTAATCGACGTATATTAATCTAATGCAAATAATAATCAATTAAGAATTAATCGATTAATGGATTATCAATAATCGATTAATCGTTTAGGTATTAATCGATTTATCGTTTAGATATTAATCGATTAATCGTTTAGGTGTTAATCGATTAATCGTTTCGATATTAATCGATTAACCGTTTAGATATTAATCGATTAATCTTTAAAAATCGCCCATCCCTACTGCACACGTCGCCCGCACTCTTCTCCCCTCTCAGCCTCGCCACCCGCCCCCTTCCACCAGCCCGCGTGTGGCAGCCCCTCGCCTCGTCCTCCCCCACCGCTGAGCTCGCCGCCCGGCCGCCCGGCCGCCCCCCGCGGCGCGCGTAAACGCACTGTTGTTCGCATCGTTCATTTTTGCACCCCGCGTCGCGTCGCGCGGCCGTGAGTCAGCCAATATTTTCCACTAACAGATATAACTCCCTTATTCCTGCCACCCGGGAGCTCTTGAGGGGCCCGGAACTCTGGTTGTCGTGGGAAGAACCGCTGCGGGCTCCCTCGTGCTCCGTCGATCTCTCCGCGCCTTCCGCATGCGCTGCTAAGCCACTTCCTGCGCGTGGTGGGAGCGCCCCCTTCAAAGCGACCGATGGCGTTGTAGATAACGCGAGTAGATACACAAACGGCCTCAAATAACACATGAAAATCGTCAACCACGTAATTACTTGAAGAGCCGTATCAGTAATGAATGGTAGTAGCGATAAGATAAAAATTTTGAAATCACATGTCATGGAATAAAATTCAATTTTCATCGCGATATAATGGAAATAATTATATAATAAAGTTCTGAATGATTAATATTAAAACAAGTCACATTATTTATAAGGTTCTTGATCATATTTGATACCATCACTGTATCGTTCTCCTAACATCTCATCCCTTCATTTCACTCCATAGAGAGTTTGTTATTTACACGATTGATTATATCAGTCACCAGTCTAATTTTTATTCTTTCTTTATCATCCTCCCCCGCTACTTCCATATTCAACCCTGGAAAAAACGTATAACCAAAGCCGAAGAATCAAATCTACATTCCCAAAAGAAGAATAATAAACCGCCCTAAAGAGAAACGCATGATTTCCCACTCTTACTTTCTGTAACTTTTTTCTTCCTATATTTATAACCTGCACCCCCATTCTCCTGTACATCCTCGCATACAATAACTATTGATAATTGAGGTCTCGTGGAGGTGTATCCTCGCTCTCGTTTGTGAGGTCTCCTGGAGGTGTCTCCTTGCTGTAGGAGTATCCTCGCTCTTATTTGTAACTCTTAAGTACTACGCCTGCTAATTTGCAGTTCTGTTCATTCTTGTAGAACTCTGGCTTCGCTGCATAAGAAAACGTAAAATCAAAAACAATTAACGTACTAGCAAATATGTGCTGTTGTAGCACCACTATTTCACTGAGCTCTTTGTGTCGCAACGACCGACCCATTCCACGGATGCTTTCTCATCGCCGTGTCGGCCGCCGGCTGGCATCGCGCGTCGGTGTTTGCGCGACTACGCCGCTCCGCCTCCAGATCATCGCCAGCGCCCCGCTGCCATTATCTCCCCCTGGCGCCGCTCCCCTCTGCGCAGCGCCACCTGCGCTTTCCTAGGCTCCCCCTCCGCGGCGCTCTCTCCACTTCATTATCTCACAATGCGCTGCGCTATTGCCTCTCGTCCCGCGACGTGGACCGTGAGTAAACAGATACTTGCTACTCGCATTTCACGTCTTTATTCTGCCCCTCATGCTTCCACATGAGACGCCAATGAGAACGCACGTGAGCAGCTTTCATCGTCTTTGTTGGTTTGCAGCCAACTGAAAGTTATTAGTTCAGTTATTTGGTTTACGGCCTGAAATCATTAGCTTACTGCTATTCCATGTGTTTGGTCCCTTGTTATATTTTTATTTATTTTTCTATCACTCCTTGTTTAATGATCAGGACGACCTTTTATGGGTGCTATCGTCTTTTCATTTCTTCATGTTTGCAAGCATCAAGAAGCAGCTAGAATAATCAAGCTGAGGCCTACAGAAATGGCCTCGGAGTAGCGCCAGGGCTCGCATTGGTTCGCGATCTGACAGAGAGTTTTCGCCGGGACCAATGAGGCTTCCAATGAAGAGGGAAAAGAAGAGTGTAGTTGACTGATCTTCAGATTTGATCGTTGAACGCCTCATGGATGGCGGACTCGGTGACCAGTTCCAAGTAAGGGGAAACTGGGAATTTGCTGGCAACAAACGAGTTGGTATTTCGTAGATATTTATTAAATTACACAAACTTTTCAAAATTAATTTACGTGTAAATAAAAAACGTACACATTTCGTATTGAAATAGTTGTTAATTTTTAAAAAAAGTCTGCAGACGGGAAATACAGTAAAAAGCGAAAAACGTAAAACGGTTGAACAATGATGTTGACGCAAAATAAATTTACAATTGGTTCCTACCCCTACTCCGAGATGAAAACAGCTGTTTTTATTGTACTTTTAACGCACTATTTATGATTTATACTTTTTATAAATTAAAACTTTCATAATATTCTGAAAAAAAAAGTATTATAAATGTAAATGATTTCTGTTTTGTTAAAGAAATCGTTTCGAAATTTACTAAAGTAATAATAAAGTTTTTGCATGTTGGGTTTAAGGGTGTAACAGTCTACAAATATTCGTTTGTTGTCTGCAATTAAAATCACTAAATTCCTATGCTTCTTTCTTCGAGAGATGTCGCGTCCTAGGCACAGATGCCAATGTTTCAGTCGTCATGTTGAAACTTTCCTGGAGGTCTCCTGAGGTGTGAGTCTAGACGCAGATAGAACTTTTGACACTAGCTAGCTAGGTCGGTTTCAGACGCTGTATGTACGAGAATTCTAGCGGCTTGCAGTTCTGCTCGGTAGTTTTTTGTCGTTTCTCAGATCATGAGGCGAATGCGGCAGCAACACCATAACAAACAGGCCACGGACCTCACCCGATTTTTCATTCCTCTTCCTTGTCCTATCCTCACCCCTTACTTGCACACACTCACACTCACTTGCACAACTCTAGCATACAACTCCTAACCAGGTATCTCCCACCACAGGCAGCACCCCACCCAGTACAGCTTGGTGACTTCTCATGTCGGCATGTAAGTGGGCGCCAGATCTCACCATTCAGCGGGGAAAGGTCACCTGCCATGTTAAACATGTACTACATTTACGGGACTAAGCCCTGACCGTAGTAGTTGACATTCCCGGAAACTCAAAATAATCAACCAATCAAACAGTACTATGAATCGATTAATCTTT
Source organism: Teleogryllus occipitalis (assembly GCA_011170035.1). Taxonomy (NCBI): domain Eukaryota; kingdom Metazoa; phylum Arthropoda; class Insecta; order Orthoptera; family Gryllidae; genus Teleogryllus; species Teleogryllus occipitalis. The sequence goes on from BLKR01007516.1 coordinate 7,036, forward strand.
AAGAGGCAAACAGATCGTGTTCGGGCGAAACGACCCGGAGCGGTGGCTCAGTGCATCAACTGATGTCACTGCATTGCCTCTGACCGGGAGGTCCTAGGTTCGAATCCCGACTGCGACAGGATTTTCGTCACTAGCGTTTCAGCTAGGTCGAATTCAGTCGCTGACTCGAGAATTCTAGCGGGCGGCTGATGTGATCGGTAGTTTTCTGTGGTTTCTCCAATCAACCAGGCGAATGACGTAGCAGTACCCTAACAAACGGGCCACGGATTGCGCGCGATCTTTCCCTCCTCTTCTTAGTCATATCCTTAACCCTTACACACACACACACACACACACACACACTCACACACTGACATGCACTACACTACCACACATTCCGGGAGACCGGTCTGAAGCTTAGAGCTTGTCCCGGCTGGGGCGGTGTCCCACTGGTGGGAGATACTGGTTGGGGGAAACCCCGCTAGCCGACGGTAGGTCGGCGCCGAATCTCGTCATCCAGCGGGGAAAATCAACGCCATCTCCCGAGGAAAAAACATGCACTACTCTTACGGGACTAATTATATAAGCTGTTGACGCGCCCGGAATCACTAACAACCGTCAACCAAACAACCGAGCGACAAGAATTGTGGATACAAACGTTCCCAGCGCAGCCAGTGGGAATCAGTCCCTGCGTTGGAGCTCGTCAATGAGGGAAACTGGTTAGAAGTTCGGAGCTTCGTTTAGTCTCTGCCACCTTCCCGCGCCTCGTGCTGCCATCTCGCGGAGTCGCGCGCCAGCGGGATCCTTGTAATCCGGCTGCACTTCCCCTCCGCGCGCGGCCGTGTTTACTGCCCGGGGCTCCCGCGGTCATTACTTATGGTTTGTGACGCAAGCGGACTTAGTAGTTCTTTCAGCGTCGCCGGCGCCTTCGCGTTATCCTCTTTCCTCTTCAACACTTCATCCTCCTTCCGCCCTCGCCCTCCCAGGCGCCCCGAGAAATCCGGCGCGGGGCGGGGGGCGCTGATTTCGCGGCGGGGGCGGCTTTGCTTCATTGAACGCTGCACAAGCGCTCGCGGAGGTAAGAAACACGAAACCTTCCCTCTCTTCTTTTTCTTCTTCTTCTTCTCCGTCTTCTTCTTCTTCTTCTTCTTCTTCTTCTTCTCCGTCTTCTTCTTCTTCTCCTTCTTCTTCTCCTTCTTCTTCTCCTTCTTCTTCTCCTTCTTCTCCGTCTTTCTTCTTCTTCTTCTTCTTCTTCTTCTCCGTCTTTCTTCTTCATCTCCGTCTTTCTTCTTCTTCTCCGTCTGTTTCTTCTTCTTTTTATAATAATAATAATAATAATAATAATAATAAAAATGATTATTATTATTATGCTTTATTTTCTTTACCTTACGTTGGTTATATTGTACAAATTCGGTGCTAATTAACACAAGAAATCATACAATAGAAAAATTAATATACGGTTTTACAAATATTTAAACACAGATAAGAAACACATTACACTCATATTTACATTATATTTACAAACTTAAGAGTTTAGGAACTTTCTCACAATATGGCAACTGTCTAAAATGACTGATTGTTGTAATGTGTTGTGCACTTTATATGGCATTTCTCGTTGTAGTAGTGTTGGTTTTAGATGTTTGAGTATCACTTCTGTAGCGGTTGTGACTATTGATAGAACACTGATGACTTGTTTCCATAGACTTTTAATTTCTGCAGCTAGGTCCTTATATTTACAGGTATTGGGGATTGACACATCAATGAGGAAGGTTCTCCTTTCTTTTTTAAGCACTGGTGTTATTTCTGGTCTGTGGGCTGGGATGGTTTTATTTGTGATAGTAGAGGTATTCCAAAGAATTTTGACTTTTTCGTTCTCGGTAACTGCTGGTGGTTTTAATTTGTAATATGGCTCATCTTCCAACAGAATGTTATGTTGACTACATAGATAGTTGTATATGAAGGCAACAACAATGTCATAACTTTGTATATTAGTTTATAGTTATTATTATTAATTATTATTACTGCTATTACTGTTATTTTTGCACTATCTATTATAGACCCGGTGAACCCCGACCTTGAGTTAACAACTTTCAGATCGTGTTGTTTCGGTTTGGTTTCGTATCGAGCCTTGAGATTTTTCAATACGTAGAAGAAATTCGGTTCAACTGAGTGAATGATTAATTGTTTAATGGAATATGTTCTTCAAAATTAGATCTTTATATATAACCGTGTAGATTTTTTCAATATAAGGGTAGTTTTCGCGTACATATGCGTCAAATAAAGGCAATTTTATAAATAATGCAAGAAAGTATGTGCTGTGGTAACGGAACTAGCTTTATTCTGATCTCCCAAAAGCCGCGAAATGTGAATATTCCGGGAAACCCGTCGGGAGCTTAGAGGTTGTTCCGGCTGGGGCGGTGCCCCGTTGGTGGGAGAGTCCTGGTTAGGGGAAACCCTACTAGCCGACGGTAGGTCGGCGCCGGATCTCGCCACCCAGCGGGGGAAGATCACCGCCATCTTCCTTGGAAAAAACACGTACTACACTTACGGGACTAATGACCTAAGCTGTTGCCGCGCCCGGAATATACCAACCAACCCTCTCCGTGTTCCTTGCCTGCCCAGCAGTCGGCGCCTTTCTCTCTTCCCATTCACCCAACAGTGCGTTTTCTCCCACCAGGCGGCAGCAGCTGTTTCCACCGCCTGCATTCCTCCCCCTCCCGCCCTCCCCTCCCCCTCCCTCCCTCACCCTCTCCCTGAGCACCGCGCGCAGCCCGATGGCGGCTTATTAGCGGCTGGGCTGAGTAATAGTCATTATCCGCGGCCGCCCGGAATCCCGGCAATGGCCGGCGCGCGACCAAGACGCCCGGGCTGGCTCCGGGGCCGGCGCCGTTCGCCTGAGTTACGGAGCCCGGCGCGCTCGCCGAGGCGTTGCCCGGAGCGTTCGCAGGCCGTTGCGCCCAGCGCCGGCCAGCCCACGAAATCTTGGACGCGACCCTCCGGAAAAGTAACGCCGCACTTTGTGCGAGGGGAAATCCCTACAGAAGCGGTGGCTGAGTACCACCACGAGTTTAGAGCGTGACAGTGAAAGTTAAATTATCGCTTTTATACATGTGTTCTCAAAACTCAAGAAACTGAACTGGTTTAATATAGTACTGTTTGGTTTGAAACGACATAAAATCCAATTAATTAATTGGTGCCCCAAGACGTTTCACATGCTCAAATAGGTTTATATTGATTTAAACGAATTTGCTTCAGTCAAGCATAAATTTTATGAACGTACGTGAAAAAATTATCTTCGAAATTCTTTTTTAATTAACAGATGTTTATTTAAGACTTAAATGTTTTAATTCGTTATTTCGTACTTTTTACGGTCGTAAAGTGCGTACTTTTTTACGGAATATTGGTCATAAAATCCTTGTTTAAGGTTCTTTCCAGCTGTAAATTCACACACACACACACACACGTCAATATTGAGTACTATTAGTGTTATTCCGAAAATGATTAAAATTGGTCAAGAGGTAGAGGCAATACATGCAGTTTTGTAGCTGAAAAACTATTTGTATGAACAGATGTATGAATGTGTCACGCATTACTGCGTTAGACTAAAAGCTTTTGAGCTGTAACTTGGTAAATAAGGATCGTACTCTGAAAGATCTAATTCTTCCGTTCCGAGGTCCATTAAGGTATTTTAATTTTTGCGAGTTACGTTACATCACGCTCTTCTCACATTTTCAACATTTTCTAGAATATGGCTAAAACTCTTTTATTGAGTTGTTTTTATCAAATAGAATAAAATGCATTTATAAGTGTGGTGTAGTTTCGATTTTTATTTAAACCTCCGATTTTCAGAAAATTGCAAACACTAAATATTTTAAACTCTGGAAAGAAGACCCTTAGATAGACGTTTGAGCTCTTCATTCACCCAAATTTCGTGATTTATTCTTTAAATGAGAGGTAGTGTGTACCAGACATTTTATCGCTTCTTCTTCTTCTTCTTCTTCTTCTTCTTCTTCTTCTTCTTATTATTATTATTATTATTATTGTATAATTTTCAAATTTTAATTTAAACTAATTAAATGTAATTAAAATAATCAACATTTCCTCTTCTAGAGAACATGTGAGTGTACGTTTGCTGTAAGAGAAAATAATATAGCAATTTTTGCCTAAATTTGAATAGTGTTTTAAACAGAACGATTATTATTAAAATAATGTTAATAAATAAATAAGCGCAATGTAAAGCAATCGTATAATACACGAAACCGAGAGAGGTAGCTCAGTGCATCATGTGATGTCACTGCAATGCTTCTTGACTGGAAGATCCTAGGTTCGAGTCCCGACGGCGGCAGAATTTTCAACTCTAGCTTGTCAGCTAGGTCGAATTCAGTCACTGTCTGGAGGAGAATTATAGCGGCCGGCTGCTCTGATCGGTGGTTCTCCGTGGTTTCTCCGATCATCACCAGGCGAATGCCGGAACAATAACCTAACAAACGGGCCACGGACCGCGCGCGAGCTTTCCTTCCTCTTCGTTGTCCTATCCTCTCCCCTTACACCCACACTTACACTATCATGCACTACCTACCACACATGCCGGGAGACCGGTCGGGTGTTTAGGGCTTGTCCCGGCTGAGGCGGTGCGCCGCTGGTGGCAGATACCTGGATGGAGAAATGCCCACAAGCTGACGTAGGTTAGCGCCGGATCTCGTCAGTGAGTGGGAGATCATTTTGCAACCTCCAGCGATTAACAAGCTCTACACTTACGGTACTAATGCCCTTAGCACTTAATGCATCCGAAATAACTGATCATACAATTTTGGAGGTTATACTTTGTATTGTATTTCTCCCGATCATTGTGCTTGCAAAGAAGTTAGTCTATAACTTATTTAGAAGTAAGTCATTTACTTATTCATTTTCATGCTGTCAGCAAAAATGTTGTGTTACTCCGTAATTTCTTAAACCACAGCTTCACAATTTGTTTTTCCATGCTTTCATTTATGTTTCTATAATCTCCTTTAATCACAGGATTATTTTCAATATTTGCTTGATCATGTGTTAAATATGTCGTGTTTTACTATCTAGGGTCTCTAAAATTGAAATTATACATTGTCTATTTCATCTGAACAATGTTGCCTAGTGACGATACCTCAGACTTCTTCCGAGTCCGAAATGCATTCAAATAAAACAATTGGCGCCGTTGTATACTCTTTTTTGTACATAAATTTCAATAGACTGTGTTCCGATAGTAGTTTATTTAAATGAAAAGAATTACCCTTTTGCACCAGTCGCAATGAATTTTTATTGTTTATTTTGAGTATATTTTTCTTACAATGTTATATTCAATTGGAAAAACAATAAACTCTCTTCACTCGCTTATTTATTTTCAGAGTTTTACATAACGTACTTTTGATATGTAAAAACATTTAAAATATTCAAATATATGTTTTCATTGTTTATTCCTAAGAAAAAATTAGCGATATTTTATGACTTTATGCTCTCTAATGGTATTAAAAATTGGGCTTTAAATTCTTTGCTATAGATTTAAACGAAAATAATAAATAAGACAATGAAATTGATTTAGGTACTATGTTTATGTTATTTTAATGGCATATCGCAAGAAGAATTGGTAAATATTCGCCATGAGTTCGGTGAAATTAATACAATAAATCCACAGACAAAGAGATAAAAAGTTACGGCTGAATTTCTTATCTCAGGATTCTGCAGTGATCTCTTTTTACGATGGATACATTCAAATAGTTAACATACATCAAGAAATCATATTCACCCGATTAGATGCATGGAAATAGAGAATTTAATCTAGAACTATAGGAAACTTTTTATCTGAGTAATTCCTTTTTAACGACTCGAGAAACACAATGGACTATCTAGCTAAATTTCATTTCATTTTCTTTAGTTGTATACTGCAATAAGAGGGTCGAAATATTGGCTTTTTGGACCAATATTGTAGAATTTTGGACGTATGAGAAGCCATTGAAAGTGACGAAAGAGATTTAAAAATTCTGAAACAATAAAATTCCTATTATTTGTTAAAACAATTTGATTTGAAGATTTTTCTGAAAGTGTAATAGAAATATTTTATATTTATCTAGATCTGGTCATCTGTATTTGTAGGAATATTTCCATGCAGACCGTTGCAGGAAATCCTACTATCCACTCGAACTCAAAACCCTATTGCATCACAAATGAATGTAATCACTGGAAGTTTTTGGTAAAAGGGTACGTATATCACACGACTGCTGGACATTGAGTTTATTCCCCCTCTCTAATATTTGCATTTAGAAACTCTGAATCGTCGAACTAAAAAAGTGGTGTATTGGTTTTGATAACTTTAATACGGCTCTACTCACGCTACCAAACCTTGACTACCTATAGTTTTAACTATATAAAGTTGGTATCGGAAATGAGGTTGTGAAAAACGGAAATATGCGTGCATTTTAATATATTAAAGGCAATATTAAAATATCGTGTTTATATTAAAAACTGTTAATAATAGGAAACTAGAAGACAATTCGGTGTTCACTACTTTTCATTTAAAGTAGAAAGCGCAAAAATTGGTTGAGGGTATATTTGCAATTCCTTTTTAAAAGAAAACCTTCAGATTTTTAAATATGATGAGTATTAATTATTGATTATGTAGTATATGAGAAATTAAATAGAGTATATCGACTGAGGATAATAAAATACTGATTATTTTGTGAAACATAATTCGTACCCAATATGAAACTTTGATAATCTTGATTCTACTGCGCTGTAGGCCCTGTATAATTTATTGCATGCCACGAATTCACTGGGGTTCTGTCAGTCTTCGCGTCGGGAAGGGAGAAAGGAGGAATTCTTTCAGAAATGGAGACGCGCCAACTATGCAAGGGAATCCATTTGAACATCAATATTAAAATGAAATATTCATGAATACATTAGAGGAATTCACGAATTCACAAAATTTAATCCTCACTCTTTCGCTATTCGCTCTGGCAAAAGACAGTGGAAATACGTAAATTCGTAATACGTGCCAGCAGGCGAGCCGGCAGAATCTGTTTCCGATGGAAGTAATGCGACATTGATGGCCGCGTGACTCTGGAGAGGGAACGTCGCATCGGTGCAGCCCTTGCACCAAGACACAGTGACCTCAAACGGTGGTCTCCAAAGGCCCCTGAGGTCCAAACTCTTTTCACTCTTCCGCAGAATATTTGCATTGCACGGGCCAAGCCTTCGCGCCAAGGAACGCCAGTATAATTTGATTGCTACTAGTGGTTTTGTATGTTTCGAATGTAATGACGATATTTGGTTCTCTGGAACTTTTACACAACCTCTACTTGGAATAAAGTTTTTATAACTCAGATTTTATTTGTAGTTAAACATTTTTCTAAAATTTTCAAATGCTTAGTTTAACTTCCACGTTTATTGAATAATTACTACTTCATTCACTAGAATTGTAAATAGTACAAGTATAAGTGCAGGAATAATAGAATACTAAAGAAGAAGTGTTGGGTGTATTGAACGACTCTACGAAAGGATACGCTCGGGAAAAAGAGAACGTTAAGTAAGAACCAATGGGAACATACTACAAGGGAAGTGCATTGCGCAGTATTAATTTAAACAATACAAAATTAGTATAAATCTTAGCTTTAGTCATGTTTAATATTATGCATGTATTTAAACGCTGTTTTAGGCAAAATGCGAAGGCCAAAAACCGGGACCTCATAAAAATACTTAGCAAAATATCAGCTGTGTTAAAAAATATTTTGCCAAATAGTACGTTTGAAATAATGTTTTTCAAATACTTATACATATAGTATCGCTTTGTACACGCCCTTCTTGATTATCATTGATCGTTTAGTTTACATCTAGCAGGGAAATTATTTCATATCGTTTTGTAATTGGGAATTATGAGGGATAAAAGTCCAAATATTTTCACAAAAAATGATGCATTTATTTTAATATACTTAATTAAATATTTCATGAATTGAATGTAATGAAAATTTAATAATAATAATAATAATAATAATAATAATAATAATAATAATAATAATTGTATAGTAATTGTATAATTAAGACCATAATAATAATAATAATTGTAGAATTAGTACTGATCGATGATAACTGCACTCAATAAACACATGAATAATTCTTTCCAATACGGTTTCGTATTGGTTGGATACGTTGCGTCCAACCCCGTTGCTGGAAGACTGTTCTTTCCATTCGAACAACGCGGCGTTCCCTCTATGACGGGTTCATAAAACCGCAAGGCGGCCGATCCGTACCTATCGAACGAGGCCAGTGGCCAGCCTCGCCCTCGCGTGCTGGCCTGGCTTCCCGGGAGATGCCCTCCGTTTACCGCCGGCGTTTTCCCCGCTTCCGCCATGTTTATGGAATACAAACACTCCGCCCGCCATCTCGTTTCGGGTAATGAAGAAACAAATTTCAGAATCGTTCTTACGAAGTCGACCTAAATCCCACGGCCGCAGAATCTCCACGCTGAAACTGTAGGTTCCTGTTCAGGGGAAGTTAATAAACCATAGTGGCCTTGGAGACAAAGGGTACGTATCCCAACGTATCATGTATTTTAGCTGTCATAATTTCATTATTGCCCGGTTAAGTTGTGTGTCTGGTTTTTAATGGTTGTGCACATCCTTTTCAGGTGAATGCCACTAAAAGTTGCCTGACAATAGCTGCAAAGACGTTATAATCCATGAGAACAAGTACCTTTAGACGTAGAGGAAGGTTTGTAATGGATTGTAAAGTAAAACAAAAAGATTTGCGAATCAGTATTATAACTGTAAAAGGAGTATATAGTTGATGTATTGATTGGTTGACTTGAAATAGCCGTTGTAAAACTGGATATGTTCATGTTTCTTTTCTCTTTTAATTTTATTTGTATGAAGTAACTAATACTAGATAATTTTTATAATTTGAGAATAAACATCAGTTTGATATTTATATTCAAAACGTGATCATAAGCACAGTTTCTCAAATATACATGAACACTTTAGTTCTGGAACTCGCTCTAGGATTTCCCTCGCTAAAGTATCATATTAAAATTTATTTTGTTTATTTCATAAATTGTACTTTATTGTTATTTCACATTGACTTTAATTCAAATGAGTTGTACAAACTACTTTAAATTCACATTTTAGGAGTAAGTAGGTGAGAGCACCAGTTACTCTGACCGGGGATCGAATCGAGGTCTTGTGATTTACGGTCATGGAGTTACCTAGAACCACTAAGTTACCAAGACTACCTATGCTTCGAACTAGAACTTGAACACATTTAATAAGGATACGTAGTATCAAGGTTATATTATGAACATCAATTACTGAGCAAAGCTTAACATCATAAAAGACACATTAACATCGAATAAACGTACATTCTTGCAGCTTACTAAATCTGATTTTGCCTTCCTGTGCATGAAATCTTATTTCAAATCAACAAAATCTCATATTCAAAAGATATCAAATTGTAAATGTCTTGAATTGCAGAGATATCATGTTTCTCGAATTGACCATTTTCACTTATGATTTAAAAGTTTCGGAAGAATAAGAGTATCGTTAGTGTGTCTTTCATACTTTACGATTCTCTGAATATTGTTTATTCTGCTGCACCAGTATCAACACAAATTAACAACAGTTTCATTCAATGTTCCTCAGTTTGTGCTGCAGATTAACATGCAATTTGCACACAGGTTTAATTAGTGCATAGATTTGGTTCTAGGGAATGCATTAGAGAGGTAGACACGCAGAGCTGTTTAATGGTCCGAGAAGTGGGATCTGAACGATTAATTTTCGCTTCACCCTACAAAGCCTAGGGTGAGTCCAACGGACTCGCTTCCATTTTTCAATGCTCATAAAATTATTGGAAATTTGATCTCTGCCCTTAGCGTCTAGGTATCCTTTTAAATATACCTTCCAATAATTACAACAAAATCTGTTTTTGTAATTTTTTTATTCACATGTTGCGAAAGCGGTATATAATGTCAGAGAAGCCGGAAGGGAATCTACCAGTTTCATTTGAAGTTTCGTATTTTTCTCGTTACCGAAGGGGTTTTGAATTGTTCCGTTTTTCTGAAAAGGATTTATGGTTATTGAAGTGATTGTCAGATGTCTTCTCTGTATTTACATGGTTGCGAGTGAGATTTTTGTGTACATTTATCGCTACTAACGTACATTTGATACGATTGCACAGACCATTCTTGGTTGCATCCAGTGTCGCTTTCGTGCGTGATTATTGCGAGGTTTTGTGCGTTCTTGTTATTTGCGGGTAGTAAATATTTTCAAAATTGAATCGTGAATATTTATATCTCTTCGCGAATTAAATACTTCCATTTGTGTAGTTATCAACATGTCGAGGCTGAGCGATACTGAGATTCAGGCGTCCTCGATTTAGTTGAAAATTTATCTGATGGATTGTTTTTGAGAAACGAAGAAAGCAATTACAATTTCGAAAATAATTCAAGTGAAGAAGATATTACTAGTGTGAGAAGTAACTATAGCAACACCATTGAGGTGACGACCAAAGAAATGTATGTTCGGAACACTCTTCATGCCGAAGAGAATGTTTTCAGTGTAAAAAGCAAATTAATTGTTGTTCAAAAATATAATAAATAGTAATAAAAGAATGCATTTTCAATGTTGTCTGTACTAACAGTCAAAAACAAATAGCGCTTTATCTCTTACCCTCCATGAATCCGTTGGATTCACCTCAGGCTTATTCGGTTATTTTGGTTGATGCTTGGGCTTTCTAGGGTTAAAGATGACTCTCTGGTCCTCAGTATGTCGCGGCAAGAAGGATTATTCCTTCACAAAGGACATAATGGATAAGAGCACAAAATTTGTTGCTGATTTATCCTTGAAAATAGATTTTATTACATCATAACGTTTTGTTTTCAAAATTAATAGTTTCAATAATTAATTCAAAATTGTAGTAGTATATGACTTAGTGTAGGATCAGAAGACGTGCACAGAATTCACTTCTCCCCTTAGCACGTCATATACTGTTTTAACTGTTTTTTGACGTAAAATATATAAATAAAAAGCATGCCGTTGTGGGCGAGGAAGCGGACAGCAGAGACGCCTGTTGTAGATTTTTTGTACTAATCATTCACGGTGAGCGTCGGAGGTGTGTGCCTCTGGACACGTGACTGTCCCCTCCCCATGCACCGAGGACTTCCACGATGTTGCGCTGTTCATGACATGGTGGAATTCTGTTCTACGTAAGCTGAAGATTTTTTAGAAAGTTCTAATTCGTATTAAGAGCGTATAAACGTTCTTCTCTGCATGCTATTGCATGCCTTGTATCGACGTGTAAAATGTTATTACCTTTGTATTTGTGTTTAACAGAAAAACATTTTTCATTGTAATGGGAAGACGATAAAAGAAAACTTTACAAGTGATAAATGTGTGTCTGGTTTGACTGTTAGAAATGCAGCGAATTTCGCGAACAAAACGTGTGTGCACTAAAATTTAAAAGATCATGGTATTCTCAATTTAATTACTTGTGATGCAGCCAACATTTGAAATATGAAAGAAAATGGGAGGGGGTCAAATGCGCGATGGTGATAGAGAGTGAAGTTGTGTAATAGAAACAAAAAGAAATAGTAGTTTTACTTACCAATTCACTAACAACAATTTTAACTGTATTCTTCTGTCAATCGTGTTGAATCATAGAATAATCGTTTTAGAAACGGGAAGAAGGGGACTTATTCGTTATTTCTTCACTTGTTAATAGACATCTTGAGGGCAGGACGTATTAAAGAATGCCACTTCAAGGTCACGAGCTGGACGGAGAGTGAAAAACTATCATCCAATGGAGAGCATCGTTATGACCTACATTTATGGTATTGGAGCTCCCAATTGGATGACAATGTCCTCCTCTCCTGCAAGCTCGTGACCTTTAAGTGCGCAATAAATCAGACAATTCCGTACGTTTGCACTACAAATGCTTGCAGCTTGAAGCAAATAAATCTCGTAACGTTGGGTCGATCGCTTCGTGCACACTTTTCCGCAGCCCTCGAAAGACGTGCAGCGTGTGAGTGGAGTGGTGGCGGGGAGAGATCGCCCCCCCCCCTCCTTGGCGTGGCGCGCGCGTGCAGGCTGCTGACTTTCCCCGCGGCGTGGCGCCACCGTCGGCCCTCCCTTGCCCTCGCCCTCGACGCGGCCCCTGGCCCCCTGGGGGCGACTCGGCCCCCTGCAACTACCTCGACGTGCGCCGCTTGCGGTATGGCGCGCTTACTACAGTCGCTGACACCGACCGCGCAGGGGCGTGGCTGCCCTGGCACGCGCAGTCTTGCCAACATATTCCTTTTGCTAGTATTATTATTATTATTATTATTATTATTATTATTATTATTATTATTATTATTATTATTATTATTATTGGTGTATCCGCCATTTCTGACCCCGCTACATGATTAACGTGTGTAACATTTAGGATTAGCTTTTCAGCTATATCCCTCGGTATAACTCGGTATGACGTTCCTATTACTTTTCTATACTCTGATTTTAATACGAAAGATTAAAAAGTGTTCCAAAAAGTTATGTTAATTTATAATAGAAAAATATCTTTAATTTCCGCAGCTACTGGATGAATGACCCCCATCTTGATCAGGTTTTTCGTCAAATTTACCCTGGTCCTTAAAGCAAATGCTGAGATGGGCCCTTGTTTTGCTTCTGGACATAAATGTAACTTCATTGCCTGTGCACGTCTTCTAGAATTCAGTGGAAAGATAATTATTCAAATTATCGTTCTCCATGTTGTCGCGGCAGGAAATATTATTCCTTCACGAAGGACATGGTAAGGGATAAGAGCCTAAATTTATAGCTGATTTACCCTTGAAAATAGATTTTATTACATCGGAGTGAATTTTTTGTTAACAGTCCTTGGAAAAACCTTAACTTTCTTTCTGTATTCAAATTTCAAGTAGTATATGGCATAGTGAAGGGATCACAGAATTTTGAAAATCTGCACAGAATTCACTTCTGTCCGTAGCACGTCAAACACAGTTTTTAACTGTTAAAATAAAAAAAATAGAGTAAAAATTACGGGGTTCAATATCTTACCTATACATTGCATTGAAATTAATTCTGGTGAATAGATTTCTGTCCTGGCCAACCCCTCCTGATAAAATTGAAAACTCAAGAAATATTGTGGTTGCTTATGTTTTCCGTTCGTGAGTAACGTTGAAATCAAATGAAGTCAGAAATGTCTGAATACGTCAAGGTGTCGTCTGGGTTTCTTTTTGAGACAGATGTTAGAAGTCAGCTCCGTTCACTTCAGCGGGCGAATAGCACACCTTTGTTCTTTCTTTTCTCGGAGAGATCTCCGAAACATAAAACACGCCGAAGCACTATTCCATTTGACGCATCTTCCACATTTTATCAGAGTTCGCGTCCGGCAGAAAAAGACCCTTCGAGCCAGATGTGCTTTTAAGCGCCAAGAAATCTGTTAGCGACCAATTCCAATAAAACGATCCGCAAAGGTACGAGATGGTCTGCAAACTTTTTTTACGACTTGTTCGAGTTTTCCCCTCTACAAAGGTGCTCTCTCTTTCGAACTAAAGGGAACAAATCCAATATGTAACCTCGACCTTCGAGGTCACTTTCTGATAAGTGACAGGCAGGAGAAGAGGATACCTTACATGAGTAAGTCTTAGGTCGTAATGAAGATATATTAAGCTTTATTGCAAAATATCTAATAATAGTACGTTGAACAGTTGTGAAGTAGTGTTGTTAGAAAATATTGATGAAATATTGATATTTTTATTAAAACCGCCTTCAAAACTCATTTCAACAAAATTGACAGGATTTAAGGGTAAAATGAACAACCTCATTAATGCATGATTTGATAAATTATTTTATTTATTCTTACATCCATAAACTAAACTATAATAAACATATTGTACTATAATACTAAATAATACTATAATAAAGGCATTCTAAAATTTAAATGTGCATTATTGGGTTGAAAATTTACAAATTTAAACATAAGTTTTTTTGTTTCATATTTTTAAATTCATTAAGGTAATATAGTTATTATTTCTTATCAGGGGGTCTTAGAACATCATTCAGATATCATGAAAGAATTCTCTTACCATTGTAAATTTGATACTCTAAGGAGAGGTTGGAAGAAGTGTAAAAAAATGTTCACGATTCTTTTATACATTCGTGTGATGGTTCTATTTAAAGTTCTCTTTAAATATGCGTGTTTCTGACGAGCCAAGAAGCTTTTGCACATTTTCGAGAAATTTGTTGAGTTTAATCTGAAAATGTTGCTTTTTCCTGCCTTTTTCCAGACCGGACAAGCATATGTAAGAAATGACCTAATAATGACTTTAAATATTAAAATATGATTCCAAATTGAAGGCTGCGTGGAAGTTTATTAAAGAATGAAGTTTGCACAGAAGTGCATGAGCAAATGGGGCTAATTGATGGATCTATTCGTTTCGATTTTATCACTTGTATTTTACGAGATATTGAGGTAACTTTGTTTTTTCAAACGAAACTATTTTTTAGTCCATCATGACCAGCGTAAGAAGAATCCGATGATATTGTCATATGCTAAATAAAAAAAATTGTTGAGTTATTTTATTTTTTGCGACTCGCATTTAACGGATAGTTTGAATGTAACAGACCACCACCCAAGGAGAGGCAACACTTTGCTTGCGAACAGGCGTTCGGGCGTTAAAATATCCTTTACAAATGAGTAACGAAAAACAAATATTACTGAAAAAATAAATCGACTTCATTCTAAAGGCTTCGCCAATGTCAGTGCAATGGTCTCGGAGGACAAAATATTTTTTTTTATTTTCGTATTAAGGTGAAAAATCTGTTTATGAACTATTGTTTACAATATAGGACACTCTTGAATCCACTGAAAACAGAATTATGCAATGAAATTTTAATTATACAAATATATTATTAATTTTTCATTGTAATGATTCTTGGTATGACAATATAATTTCTATCTCTCGTTTTACCGTAACCTCACCATGAAAAAGCATGCACTACACTTACGGGACTAACGAACACAGTAGTTAACGCGCCCGTAATCACTAACAGTCAATCAATCAATCTATTTCTTGTTAAAATTCTCAGTTAGCAAAATTATATCAACTCCTCATTTGTTTTTAAGTTGCATACACTGTCACAATCCTTTTCAACTCTTTCTCTGTCCTTTCCCTTTGTTGAAAATGTTGACAATATCGACAATGAACCTTGGAACTCCTTGCATACTTCATGTCACTGCTTACCGCAACGCTGACGACGTATCAGTCGGTCGCTACCGCACGATTGCAAGCAAAATATTTAGATTTATTTCAACGAAAATCACTGAAATATTTCACAAGATATCTTCCGAATATTCACATAATTCAGCAGTTTATTGTTTAAAATATTTACAAGAAGCACCCTCTAGACTATCCACATGTATTGCAGGTGATCTTGGAATTCCGGATAGCCTTGATTCCAGCTGATTTCGAGCGGATGGAACCGAAAAAATCAAAAGAAACAGATCTTCAGCCGATGTTTCCACACGCCGTGGGAAGGGTGGAGGTCAGTCAAAGTTTTTTTTTTTTTTTTTTTAAATTTATTTATTGCTTGTTGGGTTGTACATAGTTCAGTATTACACTCTTTCATATGTAATGATGACTTATTACTAACTTAATACTATACTTAACCTAATTCCACTACTGCTACTACATTGGGGTAGATTACTCATGAGAGTATCTACTGTTCACAAATGTTTGAGAATATTTTGAGGAATGAATCGAATGGGTATCTATTGTTTATTCTGGTCTGTGTGTTGTTCGTTGAGGCTAGATTGTATTGTTTTAGTTGGTCTATTGCGTTTATGTTGGAGTAGAAATTATTGGATATGCGTGCTATTTGATAGGTGATTGAGTTCATGTTTAATTCTCTGTGAAGTTGTTGATTTGAAATGAACCATGGGGCGTTGGTGATTGTTCTGAGGAATCTGTTCTGTATTATTTGTATTTTTTTAACGTTGGATGGTGCGGCATTTGTCCATATGGGACATGCGTATAGAATTATGGGTCTTATGATGGTTTTGTATAGTGTTATTGCATTTGTTAATGAAAGTTTGGAGTTTTTATTTAGTAATGGTTTGAGTTGGATTAATCTCACTTTGGCCTGTTGTATTTTAATGTTGATGTGGTTTTTCCAGTTGAGTTTTGTATCGAGGTTTAGTCCTAAGTATTTGATAGGTTGATTCATTGGTGTCCAGTTTATTAAGCTATTGTTTAATAGTAATGGTTGGGGAGTAGAGAATGGTCTTAATGAAAAAATTTTTGATTTTGATTTGTTCGGGTTTAGTTTGATTTTCCATTTTGTTGCCCATTCATCTATTTTGTTTAAATGTTGTTGAATTTTTGTACTGCTATATGACAACGTGCGACTTGATATGAATATTGCCGTATCGTCGGCGAACTGTGCAAGTTGCGTGTAACGTGTGATGGGGATATCTGCTGTGTAAAGATTAAATAGCGTTGGGGATAGTGGTGAGCCTTGTGGAAGTCCTGCTTCTATTGTGCGTGGGTTGGAGCTATGATTGTTTATGGTTACTGTGAAAGATCTGTCTGATATAAATTGTGTGATAATGTTTAGTAGGTATTTAGGTGTTCCTATAGTTTTGAGTTTGTAGATTAATCCGGGGTGCCAGACTCTGTCAAAAGCTTGAGATACGTCTAAGAGTATTGCTATTGTGTGTTTCTTTTCTTGAAAGCTAGTGTGAATATATTCAGTTATCCTGAGTAATTGGTGTGCAGTTGAGATATGGTTTCTGAAACCAAATTGATGATTTGGGATAGCTTCTGACTTTGTTAGGTGATTATTGAGTCTTTTTAAAATTAGTTTTTCAAATATTTTTGAAATAGTTGGCAGGAGACTTATTGGTCTATAATTCGCTGCAAGACTATGATTAGTGTTTGGTTTAGGGATCGGGATGATATTTGATATTTTCCAAGAACGTGGGAAATAGCCTAATCTGAGTGATGAATTATAGATGTTATTTATATGTGCAATTGTGGATGTGGGCAAGTTTTTTACTATTTGGTTGCTAATTAGGTCGTGTCCAGGAGCTTTTCTTTTGGGCAAATTTTTTATGAGGTTTTTAACTTCGGAGGGTGAAATGAATTTTATTCTCTGAGGGACGTCATAGTTTGGTGCTCTATTTGAATCAATTATTGCCTGGTGGTTTGAGTGTACGGATGTATTGTTAGGTTTGAATGTTTGAGCGAAGTGTTCTGCTAGTGCTTCTGCCTTGTCTTGTGGAGCATATTTTATACCTTGTGCCGTGTTGAGGGGTGGCATGGTTATTTTTTGTTTAGAAGACATTTTGAGAAGTGCCAAAGTGATTTATTTGAGGTACTTAGTGATTCTATTTTGGTGTTGAAGGATTGTTGGGTGTGTAGATTAATTGCTTTTTTTGTTATATGATTTAGGAGATTTAGCTCTTTTTTCAGTTGTGGAATTCTATTGTTGCTCCATAGCCTTCTAGTTTTATTGCGTGTGTTGATTATTTCTATTATTTCTTTGGGTAGTTTCGGTTTTGTCTTAATGAGAGAATATGTGGGTCTGTTGTCTTGCAAGTGCTTTATTGTGTTTGTTATTATTTCGTTTATCTGCATGACAGATTTGTCTATTTCTAGGGGAGAGTTTAATATTTTGAATTGTGGTGTCTTGGCCTTCACTATTTTCCTGAATGATTCCCAATTTATGTTTTGGGTGTTTAGTTTCTGAGTTGGAGCATGTGGGGGAGGTATTATTTTAGTGGTTATTAACACTGGAAGATGGTCTGAATCCATCTCAAATACTGGGGTTGAATGATAAGCTGTATTTGTGTTAGTAATTGCTATATCTAATATGTCTGGGTGTTTGCTGCTGTCGTGTGGGAAATGGGTTGGTTCGTATGGCGTGAGTGTAGTTAGGTTTAAGTCTGTTATTATTTTAAGTAGTTGAGAGCCTGCATTGTTGGAAACTCTGCAACCCCAGTTAGTATGTTTTGCATTTAAGTCACCTAGTAGAATCATCGGGGTATTCTGTTGAAGAAGGGAAATTATGTTGGTGTTTTTCATTTTAATATGGGGTGGTTTATATGCTGATATTATGGTTGTGATTCTATTATTTATAGGGATTTTAATAGCAACGGTTTCTAACCCTGGAGTGTGAGGTGTGTCAAATTGTATATACGGGATTGATTTTTCGATAAGTATGAGAACTCCTCCCCCTTTTTGATCTACTCTGTCTTTTCTTATTACATTGTATCCTGATAGGTTAAATGTCTTGTCTGGGCTGAGGTGCGTTTCGGTGATGCATGCGATTTGTATTCCTTTATCTTCTAAGAAATATTTTAGTTCATTTTTTTTGTTTGAGATGTTATTAGCATTCCAGTTTAGTATGATTAAATCTTTATTACACTGTTCTGGCATTATTGTTATTAAAGTAAGATGTGATTGAATTTTGAATACTGCTTATTATGGTTGGAATGATACTATTGATTATGCCCATTAAGTAATTTGTAATGTTGTTGACTATAGTGTGTATTATTGAGTTTGTGTTATTATTGTTGTTATTATTATTTACATTTTGGTGTGTGTTTTTAGTGCTATGCTGGTTTGTGTTTGGGTTTTCTTGATACGTAAAGCCAGGTATGGTTCGATTATAACGAAGATTAGGAAAATTGCGATTTGTAAGTATAGGGGCAGAAGTATTGTTGTTTGAATTTTCTTGGGGGGCAGTAGTTTTAGAATTGCTTTTGTTGGTCTCTGAAATTTTTTTAAAATAATTACATTCTGCGGACCGAATGTCCGCACGGTGCGGGCCCTTGCAGTTGTGACATGTTGGTGTTAAGTTTTTTTGTGGGCATTTTGCCGTGTAATGGTCTTTAGCACAGAATGCACATACAATTTCATTATTACAGTTGTTTCTTGTGTGGCCGAAGTCCAGACATCTTAAACATTGTATTGGCACATTTGTTTTACGTCTTTTTTCAGTTTTGACACACAGATTACATATTGCATTAATTTTTAACACTTCCTCAATACTTTGATGCCCGTCGAACTCTGCTGCAATAACCGGAATGGGGATATTGTCTTTGTATAGTCTTGTGACACTAATCAGTGAAGGATATTTTGGGTACAAATCTTCGTATACCTCTTTCTGAGTTACTGATTGGTGAATGTTTTTAAAAACTACTGAGAATTTCTTGTTTAAGGGATCCTTATAGGTATGGAATTGTCTGGCTGTGCTTAAGAGATATTTGATGGCCTTTCTAAAGTCCGCTATGTACTTGAAAGATAGCTTAATTTTGTTGTTTGCCATGTCAGAGGTGAATTGAGTGGTTATTTGCTTTTTAATCTCTTTGTTGAAGTGATTAATGTTCGGAATGTCTTTCACAAATATGGGGGGAATTTTTATGTTCTCGACTTCGTGTGTTTCGTCGTCGTCCAGGTAGTTGAATCTTTTGTCACGGTCACTATTTTCTTCAAGAGGAGCATATCTATTACTAATAGGCACATTATATTCACTGCTGCTGGGTTGTTTTTTTGATGGGCCGCCTAGGGGGGTACTGTCACCGTGACCTCTTTTTACACTGTTACTGGTCGTATCACTGCCGTGGATGTTGGCGGGGTCGTGGCTTCCTTGGCCGCGGGGCAGGCCGCTGGCCGCGTTGGTTTGACTGACCTTACTGGAGCCTTGTGGTGGGTCGGCGGCTGGAGTACCGTTTCCATGTTCGAGGTTTGTTGCCTGCAGGTTCTGGGTGGTTCCATTGATATGATTGAAGGAGCTGCCTGGTGAATCTGCGAGGATGTGTTGATCCCCGAGTTGCTCGTAGGTGATGTCCATATCGGCTGTGTTGTACAGGAGCTCCATGGCTCCCGCTATGCTCTGACCTAGGTCAGGGCTTGGTGGTTGAAAACTGCTATTAATATTGAAAAATTAATAGCACGACTTTAGCTCGGTTCGCTGCACTTGTAAGTTTAATTATCTATACGATACACAATGTTAAAGTCACTGATACTTGGTCAACTGCACTGAGTCAAATTGAGACGTTCTGAGCTGTGCGGAGCACGATGTGAACTGGTCGCTGGCTCAGCGCGGATGTGTCAGTCAAAGGGTGACCCGTTTTGGCCGAAATTTCGGTAGGTAGGTAGGTCGGACGGACAAAACCAAACGAGACAGAACTTTGTCTGATAGTCGATGTTTTCAGACGTTGTTGGAACAGATCGTTTTAGTTCACTATATCCATATACGTTAATCCTCACCTGTTTTAACGAATCTGGAACATTGGATGAATACGTAAGTACATCGGCCGACCGAAATTTAGGTCAAAATCGGCTCCACTGTGCCTGTAGCCTTAGAATGGGTCAGGAAATAAGTTCTAACGCACCCACCGCGAGAGATTTCTGCTTCGCCGAAAGCGAATTCGCCAACTTGGCTCTCGCGAATATGACCGCGCGGGCGGCGTCACGAGTATCGATCCGCGGACTGCGGTCCCAAATGACACGGGCCCCCACGGCCAGTGGCGACGACGGGCAGCGCCGGATTTATTATTGACGTCACCCTTTCCGCTCGCCAAACCTTCACGCCCGAGAGAGGCTTTTCCAAATGCCGCGCCTTGAAATAAACAACAACTGGGGACAGGGATAGTTTCAGTGGTAAAGCACTCGGCCTGGAAGCTTTGTGACTGTCACGATCTGAAGTGTCTGCGGGCTCGCTTCCCGTCTTCGGAAAGTATGTTTGGTTTAGTGTTGTGGCGTGTTGGAACTTATCCCAGCCATCATCGTAGAACTTTCAGTACCTCTTTTCTCCACAGATATCTCCCTGTCTGAATGTCGTTTGGGTGATGGATTTTTGATTGATTGATTAATTTATTCGTGTTTCCGGGCGCGTCAACAGCTTCGGTCATTAGTCCCGTAAGTGTCGTGCATGTTTTTCTCGAGAGATGGCTGTGATCTCCTGCTGAATGGCGAGATCCGGCGCCGACGTACCGTCGGCTAGTGGGGTTTTCCCCAAACCAGGACTCTCCCACCAGCGGGGCACCGCCCCAGTCGGGACAAGCTCTAACTTCCCGACCGGTCTCCCGCAATATGTGGTAGTGTAGTGCATGTTAGTGTGTGTAAAGGGAGAGGATAGGATAAGGAAGAGGAAGGACAGATCGCGCGCGGTCCGTGGCCCGTTTGTTAGGGTACTGCTCCGGCATTCGCCTGGTGTTGATCGGAGAAACCACGAAAAACTACCGATCAGAGCAGCCGGCCGCTAGAAGTCTCCTCCAGACAGCGACTGAATTGGACCTAGTTGGGGTGATGGATATGAGGGTGGCTGACTGCCTGCGTGTCAGGGAGAGTGAGCTCCGAAAACCCACTACGTGAGCGCCCCCTGTCAGCTACCAACCCTCCGCACCAGAAAAAATGATTAGTTTTTTTACTTTTTTTTTTTTTTTTTTTTTTTTTTTTTTTTTTTTTTTTTTTTTTTTTTTTTTTTTTTTTTTTTTTTTTTTTTTTTTTGCAAAGGGAGAATCGCTTTCGGCGATGAGCTTTAGCATTTGTAGTGATATGTGCAAAAGGCCATTGAGCATCATTTAATTTTCAAAAATTATGATCATAACACCAAGTTTGTGCCCCAAAATAAAATGAATTTTGAATAATTTTCAAATTACATTAATAATAAGGCAAGAAATTCACGGAGTGTACTGTAACACGTATTCTAGAGCCGTCAGCCCTAGAGCCATAACGTTGCGATGCAAAAAGCGCTCGAATATTTTCCCAGAATTCTCAGTTCACTAAGAAGAACGTGTCCTTCGACAGCATCATAAGAGTCAGTTTGGTGTGGTCATGTAATTTTGTAGTTGATTCATTTATTTATTCAGTATTTACAAATAAAATATCAAACACTTTTCATTTGTAACATAAAAATTCAAAAATGTTTTTTAATTTATAATATTCCATGTATGAATATTAACATATGCCGAGTAATTTTCATTGATAAATTTGTTTAATATAGAATAAAAAGTCAAATATATGAGGTTGAATGGCTGTCACTTCGTGATCTACCAAAGGAAAAATGCAATTGCAGCCTCAAGCGACTGACAGGCGGCTCAGAGCATCAACTGATTCATTGCACATCCTTTAACCCGCAGGTTTCATGGTCTGCGACAGTAACTGCATTTTTTGACTTTAGCTATATAGCTATGTCGATTTTATCCGCTATCAGTAGGAGAATTGGCGACCTAGTGGCCGACAGATCTGTTGGTTCGTTTTCTGTGGTTTCTGTTATCAACCCCAGACGAATGCCACTGGACATGCCACGAACCGCGAGCGATCCTACCTTCCTCTTCGTTGTCCTGATCTCACATTTTACGCATATAGTCACATGCACTACACAACCACACCTGTTGCGAGTCAAGTCGGGATCTCAGAGCTTATCCCGGTTGAGGGGGTTCCACGCTGGTAGAGGGTACCTGTTTGGGGAGAACCCCGCCAGCCGACGTGTAGGTAGACATTTTTTCTCATCATTCAGCAGCGGAATATTGCCCCCATCTCCCTCGATAAAAAACATGTATTAAACTTACGGGACTAATGATCTTGTCCGTTGACGCGCTCGGAATGACTAAACAATGAATGAATGAATCATGAGTAGTTGAATGGCTCCCATTTCGTGCTCCCTCAGAGGGAAAATGCAATTGCATCCCCATGCAATGTCGTGAGGGCCGCCCCGCCCCCTCAGCGCGCGTCGGGCGAAGGCGAGTCGGCGGGCGAGTGGGCGACGCTCCCGCAAATATGAACCCATCGCAGCGATTCGCTGCGGGGGCACAAACTACTAGATTACGCGGCGCTGAATTCATCAGCGACGTGCGTCCCATAATCTCAAGCCTAATCCCGCGGCTTTGCCACCGAAATGGGCTGCAGGAAAGCTGCCCCCCCCCACCCCACCTCCTCCCACCCCCACTACCCACCCCTCCCACCCCCTACTACCTACCCCCTCCTACCCCCACTCCACACTCCTCGCACCCCTCACTCCACACTCCTTCCCACCCCCCACCCACACCCCCTCTCATCCCCACTCCCCACCCCCACCCCCACTCCCCCACCTCTACCTCACTCCTTTTCACCCCACTCCTCCCACTCCCATTCCACATATATCCAACCCCCACTCCCTCCCACCCCACTCCCACTTCCCCACCCCCACTTCCCACTCCTCCACCTCCACTCCTCACTCCTTTCCACCCCATTCCCTCCCACCCCCACTCCACACTGCGTCCCACCCCCTACTTCCCACTCCCTCCCACTCAGTACGTGGCTTCGTACCCTGCAAACTTAACAGGCACGTGTCAATGGGGAAGGGAGTCTGCGTCAGGACCCTGCGTAGCCTTTTCAGCATCTTCATTTAGGTAAACGGTTACTGTTTTGTCTTTTAGGACTTACAGTATTAATATTATTATGAGGATGGCCGAGGAGACTAATAGCAAATACCGCAGAGACAATACAAGACACTCGGCGATATATCACAAGACTCTTGAGGCTTGAAACTAGTGACACCAGTGGTGCGACTTGTCATAACCATTGAGATACCAGCTACGAAGTGGATAAGTTTCAAAGATTTTTTAGTTTATTTTACAAAAACTTACGTTTTTCATAGTTATTTGAAAGTTAATGTAAAGGTATTGAAATTTGAATTAGTCTCGATTTTCCAGGACACTTCACTAGGTTCGTTCGAGAGCAGTTGTCTCCCATTAAAAGTACGAGAAATGTTCAAAAAGTCCTGAATTGTCTACATAGTATTTGACAAGAGCGTGTGTCGACTTAGCGCATTAGTCCTAAGGGTCGCGGGTTTGAGCCCCGTCTTGGGCGTGGTTCTTCGTCGCTGGTCTCTCATGTGTGCTTTTGCGGGGACCTCGTGTGCTGCTGACCTCCGATTGGAGGATCTGCAAGTATATTGGTGTACAGTGTATGGTCGAATATGCGTCCCATCGGGGCGTAAAGGATAACTGGCTGTCAGCTGGATAAAATTTAATTTGATATGATTTTTTCGTGTTTCCGGGCGGGTTAACAGATTTGGTCATTAGTTCCGTAAGTGTCGTGCATGTTTTTCTCGAGAGATGGTTATCTCCCCCTGCTGAATGGTGAGATCCGGCGCCGACCTACCGTCGGCTAGTGGGGTTTTCCCCTAATCAGGACTCTCCCACCAGCGAGGCACCGCGCCAGCCCGGACAAGCTCTAAGCTCCCGACCGGTCTCTCGGAATATGTGGAAATGTACTGCATTTTAGTGTTAGTGTGTGCGTAAGGGGGCGAGGATAGGACAAGAAAGAGGGTGGACAGATTGCGCGCGGTCCGTGGCCCGTTAATTAGGGTACTGCTCGGGCATTCGCCTGGTGTATTCTAAACTGCTTGTTATGAGGATTGCTCTCACAATAATACTCTATTTTCTCCCTATTCTTTCTACTCTCAAATCCGACGTACGAAACCAATAAGCATGTAGCACGCACTTAGGACTAGAAAGCATTCGAAGTTGTTTCTGAGGCTGAAGATACGCCGGCGACGAGAGAGTTAGTAGACCGAACTAACCGAGTTTAATATTGTCCAATGGCCTTGGATTGCACTCCTGATAGGCAACCCGCCAGACGGTTGTGAGCGACGAGTTGCATTTCTAAAAACACGCCCTCTCTGATATGTGTACTATATTATTTCTCTGAAACGTCATTGTCATTAGTTGTTTTTGTTTTACCCATTTCTACGTACAGTTTTTTGGTCTTTTTGCTTTTAGAATGTTATATTTTTAGAGCAACTATTGTATGTCATAATGTAAATTTGGTTACATCGGTAAGGCGTTGATGCAAGATCATTCGTCTTTTCTTTAACCACTGACCATTTTTACTTTTGTCCTAGCATACATACTTTACCATACATTTATTCTGAAAATAATTACAGCTGCCTAAATAATTATTTTCAATATCTCTGACTCTCTATTATTCTCTGTTTCTCTCTGCCTGTCTCTCTCCCTCTCTCTCTCTCTCTCTCTGCCATTCTCACTGTATCTGTCTGTCTCTGTCTCTCTCTCTCTCTCTATGTCTGTCTCTCTCTGTCTCTCTCTCTCTCTCTCTCTCTGTGTCTCTCTGTCTGTCTCTGTCTCTGTCTTTTCCTCTCTCTGTCTCTCTCTGTCTGTCTTTCTCTCTCTCTCTCTGCCATTCTCACTGTATGTCTGTCTCTGTCTCTCTCTCTCTATGTCTGTCTCTCTCTGTCTCTCTCTCTGTGTCTCTCTGTCTGTCTCTGTCTCTGTCTTTTTCTCTCTCTGTCTCTCTCTCTCTGTCTGTCTTTCTCTCTCTCTCTGCCATTCTCACTGTATCTGTCTGTCTCTGTCTCTCTCTCTATGTCTGTCTCTCTCTCTATGTCTGTCTCTCTCTCTATGTCTGTCTCTCTCTCTGTCTCTCACTCTGTCTCTCTCTCTGTCTCTCTCTCTGTCTCTCACTCTGTCTCTCTCTGTCTCTCTCTCTGTCTCTCTCTGTCTCCCTCTGTCTCTCTCTGTCTCTCTCTGTCTCTGTCTCTCTCTCTCTGTCTCTCACTCTGTCTCTCTCTCTGTTTCTCTCTGTCCCTCTCTCTGTCTCTCTCTCTGTCTCTGTCTCTCTTATTCTTTCAGCCATTCATTCCCTCTTCCTAAATAACCTCCCATTCCCGCCTCGCCGGTCTTCATCAACGCCACTCGCCACGTCGCCCCGGCTGTCCCGCCGCCGGTCGTTGCCCCGCCGCCGCCGCCGCCGTCCCGGGCGTCGCCGATTGTGCGAAGCGGCGCCTGGCGCGATTTGTCATCTGGGCGACGCGCGGTGTGTGCCCGGGCGGGCGCGCAGGGGCTCCCCGCTGCGGGAAAATGGTTTTCTCCTCGACGCCAAGGACAAATAAAATTACCGCCGAGAGATGTCAGCACACGCTCCAGATTTTTAGAGCTCGCGCGAGCTTTCTTCTCGCTCGACTTTGCCGAATGAATCGGACTGCGAGGCCTTTAACTAATAGCCTCTCGCCTTGGAAGAGTTGGGATGAATGGGAGTTTATTTTGAGAAAATAGGGTGTTCAGATGTTGTGACGTAAGAGTTGTTGCTATTGATAAATATAAATTTTGATTTAACTATGTTGAATTCTTTTCTGATAAGTCATCATGTTGGCATTAACATACTATAATCGGCTGTTCTTTATAAACATTGCATTAAGCATTTATTAAAGCTTCTTACTTGTGTTTTTGCAAGTCGTTAATCTTGTATTCTTCTGTTTTTCGTAATCAATGAAAGATAGCCTAGAACGTACCAGTACTAAAATGTTAAATGTATATTACGCATAGTATATAAGGCCTTTTCTGGAGAGTTATATCAAATACAAGATCTTCAAAGTTACATGAATATATATGTTTATACTTGTTAGAATTATGTGTATCCAATAGTGGTCGGATCTTTGCATTTTGTAAATTTATTTCAGTTATTGTAAAATTATCATTTGTCACTCCTCTGAATGAAATAAACATTTTTGTAATGCATCGTAATTTATTGGAAGTAATATTAGTCAATACCTCGTTGCATGATAAACAAAGATAGTGTAAAACCAGCAACAATGTTTCAGATTTATTACTAACAATATTTTCTCATCAGTAATAAAATTTTGATTACCCTCATGTCTCCATTATTATGCATAGTCTTCTCTTGTCTTTGCTTTTAATATCACGTGTCATCAAACGAGTAATTTTTACTTTGCATATTTTTTTCACATACTCAAGCTTTACTTGTCAAATTATACATGATGAGGAAATCATTCATACATCGTGTAGTTCAGGTTTCCTGTAGACTGTTTTATCTGCATTAATGCAGCTCTCAGAGGAAACCCAAACAATTGTCAATATTTTACTCGTTATGTGACGTTTTACCTATAGCGAGGACCATGATGCCCCGAATTTATGATGCGTAAACAGGCCCCTAATGTGCATTTGCACATTCGCATAACGTTGCATAATTTGGTGTGTTTGATAGTCATTGTAACTGCCGTTTTGTAATGCAGTACAGAGTTGCACATGGTTCGACTGAGTGGTATTAAGTGTTCACACAGCTGGAAGCAAAGTACTTAAATTATGTAGCTATTAAATACCCCAAACTTACTAGCAATTAGCTATAATAGAATACGCGGTCAGTTTAAAAAACAGATCTTTTTTTGGAAATGGCTAACACGTTAACCTAATAATAACGGTCTAAATTTTTCACTCAAGTAATCTTAATGTTTTGTGAACATTTTCGTACGTAGCATTGGCGCATTTAATACCATTCCTGTTCCAGTTGGTCACCAAACTGGAGTTCATGGTAGGCCCCATTTTGTATTTGTATCTGTATGCAGCCATTGTATGATCTGAAAAAGAAAATTGGGCTGGACTGAAACTAAAGTAATCTATCCAAAATTTTAGCTAAGAGCCAGATTAATGTAAATTTGATCTTAGCCGGTGATTATTTATAATTCTAAAGTGGTGTATGTGTCATTTATTGTTGTATATGCCGAAATCTAAAAGTAACACTTTAGTTTTGGCTTTAAATTTAGTCGATTCTTAACTGGTCTAAAGTCACATTGTGTTTCGTACCATAGACCACATTAGTTCCCGACCAGTCAATTGGTTTCGGCACAGTTAAACCCCAAGATTCCTAATCGGTCACCTAACCAGGAACCCGCGATACCTCAAATTCGCTTAACTTTCGTGACTTGAAAAATAGTTCACGAATCCGGCTAGCGACGTCGATTTTGCTGGCGTGGCCTTTCAATAGCACTATCTCAGAATTCGCCTGGATGACCGAGGAAAACTCAGAAAATCCCGGTCAGGATGCCCGGCATGGGGATTGAACCCAGGTCTCCTGAATGCAAAGTCAGTGCGCAACGCCCTAAACCACTTCGCTCGATGGCGGCTCCACAATAAACTGCAAAATATTTGAAGGGCAAAATATAATTACGAATTAAAATACCAATATATGTATTTGGCAATGGATTACGATATATTCTGTCATTTTGGTTTAAAACATTTTGAGGTTTGTATGTAAGCGAAGGTGGTAGGGTGGACAAAATGTACTTGTAGTCCTTTCTCCTTAACCAAGAATTACTTAACATTCACTATGTTGCTTCTTTACTTACAACTGTTACCTACAGCAGTTAGTATATACAGTGAAAGAAGGTTTGAACGTATTTGTGGGCAGGTAACTGCAAGTGAAAGCGAGACTTTTCCACGAAGCAATTAAATATCCCGGTTGTTTCGAATTATTTTGCAATTATCCGATAAGCGTTCAAAGGGGAACTATTACAGTTAAGAAAGATATTAATAATAAAACTTCTAAAATATAAACAGAAAGTTGTTACCGAAACAAAGATAGAGGCAGATATAGTAAGTTAGAGTACTTATGTATAAAATTCTACAATTTTGTTCAAGTTTTTCAGTGTAAAATATTTTTTTAAAGATTTATTATATGAAGGAATACCTAGGTTTATTTACATACGAGATAACAGAAGTAAAATTCTGGTAATAAGTTATTAATCTGGTAAAACAATATTTCAATATTTTATATAATGCATTTTTAGATTTGAGTATAATTTCATTTTATGTAATACTAAAAAAATCCTTTTTAAAGCTCCATATTATTACGAATATTCTGAGTTACAGAGCGAATTTGTTGAAAATACAATTTCTCAAACGGCACATTATTTAAACGTTTTTTTATGTGTATCATTGTCTCCCTGCTCTCCTCGGTGGTGAGGGGTTAGCCTCTGAACCTCCAGCGGGTTCGATCGTGGCTGAGGTGCGTGGATTTTCGAAGGGTGGAAAATCCACAGCGATGTCACGCCTGCGGCACGTAAAAGAACCCTGCGGATGCCCGACAAAATTATATTCCTCCGGCAACATCCCGCCCTAACGAGATCTCGCTTTCGCCAACCACACAGTTCAAATAGAGTTAAATAAGACCGACATCTTT
>BLKR01007517.1:0-36001 GCA_011170035.1 Teleogryllus occipitalis
GCCTTCATCGTTCTTGACATGGTAGTGTGCCTTTTTAAGATCAACCTCCCTACTCTATGGGTTTATTCCTGCTGATTTCCATTTTTTCCACGCCGCGAGGGACGAAGTTTGAAGGGATCAGGTCTGGAAATTCAAACCTGTGCTGACAGCGACCTTAAACAATCTTTTTTTAAAGAATTGGCGCCAAAATATCTGTACTGCATTACAGAATAATGTGATGGTCTGCACGAAAAAAATAAAGACAAAACATATTTTTAATGTTATCGTCGTTAAAAATAAAAAAGTGATATTAGGAAACTTATTTGGCAAATTTTAGTTCATGAGTCGAACTGGAAACTGACTTTAATTGTAATTATATGTCAAGTATTAACACACATCATGAACGTAATAACGTTTAGTACGAAATTAAAATGAAAATGAAAAGTGTTACATCTAAAAATTGTAAGAAGTTATGTACAAAGCATGGGCTGCTGTTACTGCTTATTGTAATTTTTGATGTTTCGAGGGCTGAAGATTTATGTCATATTTCGTCAGATTACGTCAGATTTACGACGCTATTACGTCAATATCAAACCTTATGTCAATATTATTTTCAAAATTGTGTTCCTGTGAGACACGTTCACACATACAACACTTCTATTTATAAGGGATTCACAAATTCTAAAATTCTTTGATTAATTATGTCAAAATCTAGGCTCTGACAGAAAGTTTTTTATTGAGAATCTTTTAAAGGAATAATGCTATCCAGCTTCATAACTCCGTTTATATCACAAAATTCGAATGTTAAATCCCAAACTCATTCGATATAAAAGCCATTGTTAAAATTTGGTTCCAAGATAACATTTTATTTCACCTTCCATTTTAAAATGTTATCATATTCAAGGTCTTTGTTATGGATGACTAGTTATGAATATTTAAGGATAAATGTTTAGTTAAGTATAGAGGAAACCTCTTCTCCGAGCACTGAAAGGAACTGAACACTCAAACACGAGAAATCTGTTGAATTTGTGGCCTATTTGTTATGATTTGAGGATCATAAATTGTCTAGAAGTTAGTCGTTTTTATGGTGATTCAATTTGCATGGTATTTAACTCCTGCATTACAATTTTCATTTAGTATTAAGTGGTAAGTAACAAATATCTAGCTCTGGTAGTGTGAATCTAGCAATAGTAAGAAAATGAGTACCCTTCTGAATCTAAATGATCATTTTGATATGATGTTTCAATTTAGCATTAACAAAATATGCAGTTTAGGTTATAGATGTCTAATTATAATTAGTCATCATCTAAACAATAATTTTTGGTCTGCTTCTCTTAATACAGGTTCATAGCAAAATTCATCTACGACTAATAATTTATATTTAGCCTGCCTGAAAGAAGTCGCATATCGGGCTGTATCAAATATGACAGATCGTTGCTGCTTTGTAACTAAGATCCATGGTATGACCATGTAACCGCATTAAAATCAGTTATTCGTTTAATAAACACTCGCATCCAGAAATGTACAACTAGAAAATACACCCGGCGTTGCCAGGGCTGGCAGGAAAGCAAAAAGGATCTCAAACAGAGCTCCATGAGGTTATTTTTATGAATTAATTCATTAAATTGTACGCAGATTCGTGAATTCTTGTACTAATAAATACTAATAAAAAGTTTTACAGATTCCTTTTACCTAGGTATTCGTAAATTACCTAACTTTTTATTAATTATATTGCATATATATATATATATATATATATATATATATATATATATATATATATATATATATATACACTAACAACAAATTCACTACTTACTACATTAGATATAATACACAATGCAATAATTGCAAGAGTATAGACTATTCACAGCAAAAGCAGAGAACAGCTCATGACTTCAAGAGAACACTGAAGAAATAGTTGTTTACACACCAAGGGCGTTATAAGAGTTCTACTAACTTTGACCCGTATGCTGTACATACATGATTTTACGTTTTACGTAATTTTAATTTTTCAGATATACTTATTTACTAATTAACTAGAAGTTAATTTGTCTCGGATTGTCTTTTCATATTTTCCTTCCATAATTACCTCCGTAAGAGAACATTTAGCTGCTTCAACTGCTTTCATATTTCTCTTATAACCACGATTCTCTCGATCCAGGTAAGTTAGGCAAAATATATCGTATTTAGTATCGAAAGCAACGACAAGCAATAACGTATCAATAAAAATAAACACTTTTTGATGTCACCTGAAGAAACAAAAGAGCAATGACAGGATAGCCAGCTTTGACACTTCCAGAGCGTTCACGCAATAGGAAAGCGTAGCGCCTTAAAATAATTATGTCATTTTGGTTATTTTACCGGTCAAGATCACGTGAATGTAATTTTTATATATTAATTTATTAAATTATGTGAAGATTAGTTAATACCTATATTAATATAAATGCTCTTCGGTTGATGAAGATATACTACATAAAGCTTCATTATTGTCAATGCAATAGTTATTGAGATTAACTGGAGAGAAAATTTAAAGCTCATACATAATTGATGGAGATCGGGAAATGTTATTAATGTCACAGGGTGACGTTTAAACCTCATCACCACACGTCTGACGTAAAATATCATCACCACATGGAAAAGCGTTCTCTTTGGCACCCCTATAGGGAAATAATGTTCATATTGTAAGCGTTCCGGATCTGTTTTGACATTGTGCTCAGGTTCTTTGCAGAAGTATCTGAAGTGTGAGTGCTAATTCGAGAAACATGTCACAAGGATTCATTCTGAATCATGTTCTGAACAGTAGGATAATTATAGAATTGGAAGTGGAATGGACACAGATAGAGGTCTCACGAAAACTCATCTCCATATTATGGTAAGGAACTCACGAGAAAAGTCATCTCCAGGTTATGGTAAATGTTTCAAACCGTAGGAAACGTCTGACATGGACCTAAACCTAGTCAGTCACAGATCGTAACCTTGTGCAAGTCCTCCAACAAAAATGGCAAGTCCAAATCGACAGATGTCTTCATGACAACTGCCATCACATCTCTCAACAGCATCGGAACGACAGGTTTCAAGGTAAAATGGATCCCTACGGTTGCATAAAGCTCGTCTCAATAAAAGAGGACTCGAAAAATGTGTACAGCTTGCACCTACTAACAAACGGGCACACTTACAATGCAGTCAGGAACATTGACAATAGATGGGGGAGAAGTGAGGCCATGTGTTCTTCTCCGACGAGTCGCGATTCAGTTGAGAGAAGGATTCTTGTCGAACGCTGGTCCGGAGAGAACGGGCGAGCGGTTTTAATCCACATAAATCATGGAAAAAGACAAATATTTTGGTAGTGATGGCGATGTATTGGTGTGCAAAGACATCTTCCTCAATGGTTGTATAGTGCTAGACGTCCTTAAGGACGATAGTGCCACTGTTCAACTATTTACAAATGAGATAGTTGACCCACATGTGCGATTGCTTCGGGTGCAGTGGACGCCTTATTCATGTTCACGGAGCCTCAAGGCAACTTGGTGGACTTATTTATGCAAGGGGTAGATAATCAACGCCAGGATTGGTCAGCGCGGTCACCAGAATTGAACCCCATAAAACATTCAAGGAATTCATTGGGAAGGTAACTTAGATCCTGACAACGAACGATTCTAGAGTTCCTACTATCCTCCGCGAGGAATGAGTACGTATTCGAAGGTCACCTCATCAACGCTCTTCTCAAAGATACGTTCATATCGAAAAGATGCATGGATATTTGCCAGGGGTGATCAAATGCCAAATTGACGGCAATCATTCATCTGAGACTCGAGTTTCCCTATGTTCTATGTACGCCAACTTGGGGAGGGGGGTTATTTCTCATTGAACTACGTATAATTTCTAACAGAAAAGACATGTCTTTCCATTTGTTATTCTCCTCCGATGCTCCGTCACTCTAATACTATGTGCTGTGGCTAATGTTCGGGTTAATTTTCACATTATCCAAAATGAGTAGATAAACACTGAAATAATAACAGTTTTGAGTCTACTTTGTAGTTTATCTTGATAAAGATGGCATTATCGAACATGAGGTGGCTAGAGTTGGTGAGGTACGTTTCGTTCACAAGGAAAAAACGGTATGTGATAAACAGTGATCAGAGTACTATTGGAAATTTTTGAAGACTGTTGAGAGGTAAGGTGAGTAATTTCAAATCACATTTTGTCAGTACGATACTACCTAACACAATATAAACTCGCTTTTATCTCAGTTTATGTTTCGCTACGCATTTCCG
This sequence comes from Teleogryllus occipitalis, assembly GCA_011170035.1. Classification (NCBI taxonomy): domain Eukaryota; kingdom Metazoa; phylum Arthropoda; class Insecta; order Orthoptera; family Gryllidae; genus Teleogryllus; species Teleogryllus occipitalis. The sequence continues at coordinate 4,257 of BLKR01007517.1, forward strand.
AGTTGCTTCGGGGCTCCCACTTTTGGCCTACAATCAGCCATATTCCGTTCTTTAACCGAAGCATATTTGTAGTATCTAGTAAATTCATATCTGCATTTAGACATTAACTGAAACATTAAGTAACCATTTTGGATAGTCATGTATTAGTAATCTCTATGATGAACAGCATCCGAGTTTCCTGGTTTACACCCGTTGCTTTAACCTCTAAGCTACCGAGGCAACCAATGTTTCGAACAGATTTTGGGCACGTATTTATATTCATTTCAGTCAACGTCCCTGTAACCTTTTATTGCTATGTCCAATACGATTTAATGTTTTTTACACCAAGAATCTCTTCAAAGCATGGGCTGTCCAGGTAGCCTAATGGCTAAAGCAACTACGCGTAGACCAGAAAACCCAGTTTAGATTCTTGTCCGAGGAAAGGTTCTTATTGACTGAGAGAGGTCGCAAAACTTTGTGCTTGAGAATTTGGTATTGGAAGAAACAATTTTATTTTTTGTCTCTACCACGTAGCCAATTAACCATGTCTACGTGTCTCATTTCTGATTACCACAGTTTCAACTGTTCAAATCAAGAAAATCAGAAAAGAGAATTTTACAAAGAGCATTTTTGCGACTTTGATTGCCATCGTTTCACCTGTCAATTCAGTCAGCAGTGATGTCTCCCTGGAGAAAATTGTCAACTCGCACCCCCTCTGTAGGACAATTAATGTTTTGACCAACTTGCTGAAGGTTAGAATCAATCGAATATCATAATACAGACTCCTAGGAATATTCTATTGTCTTTGCACCGAGCACAACTGCTTTCCCCCCACCTCCACGTCTAAGACCCGAGTCGTTCGCATGATTCTTCCCGTTCCTCCTCCAGTGCGGGCGCCACGGCTGGCGCCGGGGCGTCGTGCGAGCCCCAAGCGATCGTAACGAGGAGTTCAACATACTTCCACCGAAAGACGCTCCTCCTTGTCGTGTTTTGGTAAATAATTACCTAATTGAAAATCGTTTTTCACGGGAGCGCGCGGGCCGTCTGAGATTAGAGGCCCCACGGCGACCGGCTGCAGCTGCAGCGACGGCGGCGGCGGCGACGGGGACAGAGGCGGGGTCCGCCGGGCAAAAACGGCGGCGAGGACGAGCGTAGCCCGTGCCCCGCCCGCGGCCTGCTCGTGCGAGTCAGCTGCCTCTAACGTGACTTCTCTTGATTTCCAGTGTTAGGGGGAGAGGCAGCGGCAGTGGTTAGGGTGTAGCTGGTTGTGATGACGACGACGGCTAAGTAGGAATATTGGATAGACGATTGAACGTACGGTGGTGGGTATGTTTGTGTTAAGATAGAGTTAGCATATATTTATAGGTTGCAACAACTATTTGGGTTAACAGTCCTGTTAGTGTAGTGCATGATACATTCCAGAAGATGTCGCCGTTCCTCCTCTGCTGGAACTTTACGTCTGGCAATGATCTTTACGTCGGCTCCCAGGTTTCTCTCTCCAGGTATCTCCCCTCATAGCAACATTCCAACAGTCTCTAAGATCTCGCTTGATCCCTCGATATGTATGGTTGAGATGTGGTGTGTGTGTGTGTGTGTAACGGGAGGGGAGGTGCAATGAGGAAGAAATAAAGATCGTAAGCTGTTTGAAACCCATTTATTACGATACTTCTCCTCATTCACTACGTATTGATGGGGAAAATCTTCGAAAATTTCCAACCAGAGCAGCCAGTAGGTAGAGTTCTCCTCCACCAACTAGTTGAAATCAACCCTGCTGTGTAACTAATGTCGAAAATCCAGATAATGTTGGCTGCGCACGAACGTCCCAGTAAAGAATGTGAGTTATGGTGATGTAAAGGGGTACATGATAGTGAACTGAGATACATTTGCGATAATCGTGTGCACTTAAAAATGCAATTACGAATACCAAGACTGGTGGAATCTTACCAGGAGTACGAAGCCTATTCATTTGCTTGTGATTAGAGTCGAGATGTATGGTGGTGTAAGGTAATTACTTGTCGGGTATAAAATGAATATTGTTGTTTTACTTCTAATAGTGAGATTTAGAGAGAGTAATATTGTGGGATGGTGGATGATGAAAGAAGAACATGCTGGCGAGAGTTGGATGATAGATGAAGGTAGAGGGCAATAAACGGTTCCAGAGGGTGATGAGTTGAAGGCTGCGAGCTAGAGGCAGTGTGTACTATAATGGTGATGGTTAACTACAATTGGGTCGTTTGGTAGTTGGCAGTAAATTGGAGAAGTGTTGACTCAGGGTTTGTAAGCGAAGAGGATGGTAGAAGAGAATGAAGGTCATGGAAGGCAGGCTGACAGGCAGTGAGTATTGACAGATTGATGGGCGACGGTTTTATTGACCAACATGTAGTTGCATCATAAATAATGGAAAATTAATTAATAAACAATAATAATAATAACTACAATAACAATAATTCACGCTTTATAAGGACGAGAAATGAAGTGCGTACATGTAATATGCTCGCTGCACACTTGAGCGAGTCCAATATGCTGCAACATTTGAATTTTCATCATCATTTTTTGTCTTCTGGAAACTTTTGAGAAATAAAAAGAACCAGGCATCGCATTTTTCAGTAAAATTATGAAAAGTCAATACTCTCAATTTCGTAAAATGGCAGAAGAAATCGCTTACACCCGAATACCTCTATTGTTCACAATTTGCAAAATGGGGGGGGGTATGAAGCGATGTAGTAAACGCAGAACAATCTCGATCACCCTTAGGGCGAAGTTTGAGTCCGGAAGTGGCTAGAGGCCGCGACCTTTGCTCTGGACTGGAAGGGGGCAGTCTGGTCGCGCGACACGTCGACGCGTGCACCCAACCCAACGCCACCCGGGTGGCAGAACACCTGGAGCTGGTGGCGTGAATGTCGGGGGGTCGTCAACCCAACCTCAGCCGCCGCAGCCCTGTGCACCAGGCGGAAGGAACACGAGGGCACGCGAGTTGTCAACGACCCCGGGACTCCGGAGGGCGCGGAAGGCGCCAAGGGATGGGGCAATTCCCTGCCCGGCGCCGCTGTCCTTGGCGAGGCTTGGGCTAGGCAGTTCCGTACGCCCGGTCACGCTATTGTCCGGCTTCCTCACGCACAATTACGCGACTGCCATAAAAACGCACGTAGTACGCTTTGTTTTTTGGGGAATTGTGTGCGAGTAGGTTTGAAAAAGACTTACGGAATGGTGCGTAAAACATTACAAGATATAATCGTTCGTATGTTTTTCTTGTTGGAAGGAAATAGTGTTCATGTTTTTCTGTCAGGTGTCAAAAATATCCTTTTTTAAACATCGTTTTCTAACTCCGCTGAATCAGATACGTTATATTTCTTGAAATTGTATTTCGTCGTACGAGGAAGCTTTCACCTGTCATTTCCTTATCTCCGAGAGAGACACGCGATGAATTATTTCTTTTGATTTTGTTAGTGCATAATTCTCTCTCTTTATTGCATAACTCCCAAAAAGATATTACTTCCAAAGTCTTTCTCAGTATATTTCGGATTAGTCGATTCCTAAACAAATCAATTTGAGATACGGCGAATGATTAAAATTTTACATTTATTACTACAATTATTATTATAAAAGAATTAAATAAAGAAGAAAAAGATACTCTGAGAATGAATCTCACATCAGAAAAAAATGGTTAAACTGTTTTAAAAACCTATGGACGAAAGATGAAGCTGATGCAGTATTAATGGAACAAATTGAAAAAGTAGACAGAATTGATAAGGAAGAACTTGAAGTACTCGAAGTTAGGGAAAAATAAAATCCCTGCAGCTACAGGTGACCTGAATGTAGAATTAATGAAGTATGCACCCTTACAGTTTAAACTAAGATTAATAGCTTTCATAAACACATGTTGATATGAAGGGTATGTACCAGATAAATGGAATGAAGCATATATCTGTCCTATATATAAAAAGAGAGACAGAACATTAAGTAGCAATTATGGAGGAATTAGCTTATTAAACGCTTGCTATAAAATGTATGCTAATATAATAGGAAGAAGACTAAAATCAATACTGGAAAACAAAATCTCAGAAGCTCCACATGAATTTAGGAGAGGAAGATCTTGCAGTGACTGTATATTTACAACTACCTAATTAACAGAGAAAAGACGAGAACAAAATTTACCACCATTTTACGTGTTCATTGACTATGAAAAAGCTTTTGATAAAGTTAGGAGGACACTACTATGGAAAACATTACAAATGAAAGGAGTACCAAACCATCTAATAAGAGCTATACAGAACATATATAGAGAAAATATAATAAAAATAAGGACAAAAAATGGAAAATAAGCTTCAGTCATTAACCAAGGTGTAAGACCAGGGTGCCCATTGTCACCTACTTTATTTAGCATAGATTGACCAGTGGCGCCTGGTACCCCAACAGACTGGATGTTGCACCTCCATCGAATGACGGATATGTAATTTACAAAATTCAAAATACTAATATATAATAAAAATGTTAGAAATTCATGTTAATTAAAACTAAGTCAAATAAAAGTCTATATTGAAACACTACTTTCATAATTTTATGCGTCGTGTCCGCGCATATACATCTCCCGCGCAAGTGGTTCTGGCTTAGATTTCCACTGGGCAATTAAATTCGACTCCAGCACATTGCAACAAGCACTATTGCTTCGACAAGTTTCACACAAATAAAATTACTTTATTTAGAAAACTTCACTACCCTTGTATATTTGGCAATAATGAAAGATCTTCGACACACATTCATTTCACAAGAAAGTTCGCAAATCGCTGGCCGGCTGCAGCCACACTGGCTTCCGCGAGACACTGAGGGACTTCCATCCAGAACAGCCACCTTTACACAAAGAACACATAAAATGTACGTTTTGTATCTACAAACCTATTATCAAATGAAAAAATCTCCAAATATTATAAACAATGCAATGAACATCGTCAATAGTTGACTGAACTTGTGTTCTTTCAAAAAGAAGCGAAAAATATAAAACTACGTTGTAGTGAGTTAGACGAAGACAGAATATGGGTATTTCCCTGAGATTCCTTCCGTCGCCGCGCAGCGCTAAACAGCGCCACTAGACTGGTTGCGCCACCAAAAGGTCGTGTGTTCTCTGTGTTAAATCGAAGGGCCAAAGAGTAAAACAGTAAACCCATGAAGGGGCGTGGTGCACGTCCTGCCAAGACACCAGACACCGAAGAGATCGCCAGTCGGACGCTCTTGGAATTCAAAATGATTTCATATACATCGATACTGCTGCAATAAATTGAATGGTTTAAATGGAAAAATGTATATTCCTAAGATATTATGAGATTTTTTTTCATTTTCTGGGGGTTTTGCAACTGTGCAACCTAAGCACGAGCCGCGGCTTATATTGACGAAGTCATAAATGAGTGGCTAAAAGTTTTAAACATAAAATTTATAGTGAATAATGTAAACATTAACACTGTATTGTTTGCTGATGATCAAATCATAATAGTCTCCGCAGTATCCAAGAAGCAATATATAAATTAGATAATATAGCTAAGCAATATGGACATTTAGGGGTTGTGAACCAATAAGAGCAAAAATAGCCCTTGGAAAAAATATAGTAGAACAGGTAAATGCATTTAATTACTTTGGCTATAAAATAATGATTTACAAGTAAAATTAAACAGATATCGACACTTCTGGGTCACAATAGCTCGAAATTTAGAAAATAAAGTTAGAAAAGAAACAGTAATGAATCTCTCCAAATAATGGCCCTATCCATTCTGCTATACGGAAGTGAGTGTTGGACATTAACTAGACCAAATTAGTAGATTAGAATCGGCTGAAATGAAGTTCCTACGAACCATAGCATGTTATGCCCTTTTTGATCACAAGAAAAGGGAAAAACATTAGAAAAGAACTAAAAATATTAAGTGAGAGTGATATCAAAGAAAATAGGGAAAAATGGAAAAAATCATCTACTAAGAATGCTGGAAGAAATAACAGTGAAAGGTGCCTGGAACTACAATCCAAAAGGGAAAAGAAATGTGGGAAGACCATTGAGAAGACGGAGTGAGCAGTTTTCAGGAGCCGCGACAGTCAGAACCACAAAAAAATTCAATTTACATATTTTTATTATTACAGACAAGCGTTATCATTTTTGCTGTTAATTAGATAAGTTATTTTGATTACTATTGCTGTTAATTAGATAAGTTGATTTGATTATTATATAAGTTATTTAGATTGATTACTTTGATTATTCATATTCCCTATTTTTTTTTCTTGACGTATTTCCTCACTACTGCCAGTATTAGCGGACGGATTTATTTGGAAGTTGTGAATTTACCGATAAAATAAATATGTCCGCAATTACTGCTAAAATATTTCTGTATCAATGGCTAATTATGTCTTCAACGTAATTCTTTAATATAAATCATGTAATGTAATGTAATAATTAATGTAAATCAAGTCATCATTCAATTGGAATTAATGTGAATACACAAGAATTTTTGAATTCATACTACGGTCGCGTGTTAATAACATTACGTATTAATTAGTGTAATAACACAATAAATATATACCTTTAATTGTCCGAACTCAAAATGAATATTATTAGGTGTAAAACATTTAAGAAGCACAGTCAGGTGTTACACTCAATTACCATCGAATCACGAACATCAACCTCCGGGATTCTGTTTGCAGCAAAAACCGATTTGGTTTTTACTACGAAACCAATCTTGCGGTGTGATCATCCAAATTTCTCTGCGAACGATTTTACATGCTTCAAATGACTGCTGCTTCTTCGGTACCTCGGTAAGTTCGAAGACCTCCTGAATCATCTCGCACTCATTAACCGGCATGTCGTGCGCGGTGTTTTGCTCCTCGTGGGACGCGCGTGTGCGTGCGTGCGTGCGTGCGCGCCCGCGTGCGTGCGCCGTCTGCGTGAGCGGCGGCGGCGGCGGCGACGGCCGGCGCGTGTGCCCCGGGGCGCGCGCGTCGGACGTGTGGCCGCGGGCGGCAGTGATTGGAGGCACACTCCCCGCTTGGGTGCACGCTCCTGCACGCGCCCGCGCGCGCTCCCGCTCCGCCCGTGGTAGGGGGCGTTCACCCGCCGATCGTTTTGGCGGGGAGTTCAAAGTTCCAAAATGCGCAGACGGAAATTCTCAAAAATGATTATCAATTAATCACGTGAGGATAATCAACCTAGGTGGTTCAGGGCATTAATTGATGTCACTACAGTGCCTCTCAGAGGGTGGCTTTAAGGTTCGAGCCTCGGCGGTAGCAGAATTTTCGACCTTAGCCACGTAGCTAGGTTGAATTCAGCTGCTGTCTGGAGAAGAATCCTAGCAGTCGGTTGCTCTGATCGGGAGTTTTCCGTGATATGAACCGTAATGTGAATTAGAGGCGCGACAACAGAGCTTACTTTTTCGCATTATTTATAATGGCTACGCAATTCTACATACACCTGCGAAAGAGCTTCCAAACAGCGAGATTTGTTTCGCCCCGGTAGGATTTGAACTGACAATCAGGTCCTTAGAGTTAACACACCGGTCACATTATCCCTACATCATCAGTCTTACAGCTAAACTCTATCTTCCCTAACCTTAAAAAGTTTTGAATACGTATTTGCAATTTTCAGAAATTCAGAGATTTTCATTTTCATTATTTCAAGACCTAGTTTTAAAAAAATAGATTTATTAAGGAAAAAATTATAACATCAATATTGAAGTTTTACAATGTTACATTTTCGTTTGCAATTTTCAAAAATACAAAAAGTTCGACGAAAATTAGACCTGCGTCAATTTTTAGCGTTCTTTGCTTCATAAAAATATATTTTAGGACAAAAATTGGAGCCATTTATGAGAATATTTTACAAATTCCATTAACTTGTTACTGCAAAAATTACGCAAAAACCACTGTTTTTTTTTCAGAACACTGAACATGCCCTTACTTAAAGATCTAATTTTTAGAACAAATTTCATTAGAAAAAATCTCTATCGTTAATATTGTTCTTTTGCAATCATTGTATTTTGCAATTTTTGAAAATACAGCGAGACGGATAAAAAAGGAACTTACGCAATTTTTACGCGTCTCAAGAAAATTGTAGAAGCTGTGCATTTAAAGCAAGTAAAGTATAGTGTTGTGTGACCAGATTGCAAAAATTCAGCTAGCAAAAGTAATAAATATTTATCTTCTCTGGATAAAGTAAGATTGAGCTTAAAAGACGCCCTGAGTAAAATATCAATAGGACTTTCTTGTTCACGGAACCCTGGAATTGCGTTTATCCATAATCGATCTGAAAATGAAAGCGATTTTCACACTTTTTCGCGTGAACGAAGATGAAATACTATTAGCGTCGACAGCCCGGTGACCCAGAACCTTGTAGCTCTGCACCCGAGAACGCGTTTCACCAGGGTTGTGGATTCGAATCCATCTCAGGATGTTTGCTGGCTTGTCCTGGCATGGTGGAGTTCTCGCAACCATAATTTATCACCTTTTAACCTTCTCTCCGTTCCTTGCCGATCGGGTTCCGCCGAAGTACGCGTTACAAGGTTCTGGGTTCTAATCCCGCGTAAGGTGCGAATGATTTCAGGTGCGATAGAGCATGATGTGCAAACGTGGTGTGTCCCAGCACACCATGTATCACCTGTGATCTCTTATTTTTTTCTTTCCCCACATTGGCATCCAGTTTGTGGGTGTAGTATACTTGATGTTTAGGACGCAACGAATCTACTAGTCACTACTGAAATCGCGATCTAGGAGAAAATATGTACACCCTACCTCTAACCAGGTCTAAGAACTGATGGATTTACAATCCATGCTGGTCATTTGTGGCACACTGGCTTACCAAATACGCCAGTGTGATGGTTTGGAGAGTCTGCCGGAAGTTTTAGTTTTATTATTTAAATATAATTAATTTAATTATTTATTAATTTAAATATTTTAATTATTATTTTTAATTTAAATAATTTAATTATTATTTTCAATTTAAATATTTTAATTATTATTTTTAATTTAAATATTTTAATTATTATTTTTAATTTAAATATTTTAATTGTTTAATTAATTAAATTATTTTAATTTTGTTGTTTAGTAAGTTAATTTATTTATTTATTTTAATTATTTAATATCGAAAACTGTGTGAAAACCATGGGTGTAGTGTGTGCTCGTTTTCTGTAATTCTGGAATCCGTACCCTAAGACATATACAAGTTGAATTCTGAATACAGATGAAAATGAGCAGTTCTTTTTCTTCATTTTTTTGGCAAGAATTGATAAGAAAATATTCGCTCCCGTCTAATAAAAACTATATTTGAAAGCAATCAGTAATAGATTTGAGTTATCTTTCATCGTATCCTTCGCGAAGAAATCGAATTACTGTCGCAAGAATATGGAGAAAAATAATTTGAATAACTATATTTCCCTCTGAACTCTAGAGAACGTGCACAGATAGTGAAGTTACATTTATGTTCAGAAGTAAAATAAGGGGTCATCTCAGCATTCGCTCAAAGAATCTGAGAAACTGGACAGAAAACCTGATCGAGATGGGGGTCATTGACCCAGAATGTGCTATAAAATACCGTACACGAATTGTTTGCGAATTTTTTGCTGTGAGTCGTCGATACTGACAAATCAGGAATATGATTTCTACGCCCAGTGTTATTGCTACAGACGTTGGTACTCGTTGAAAATAACACTACGTTGTTGCTTCTGGAGTTAGGGTTCAGCTGGAACGGTGATCGTTCTGTAGACGCCAAAAAGAAAACCAATAATAAAGAAATCAGCTATCGACCCAAGGCTCAGACCTCGACCCAAAGTAGAGATATTCTACAAAGACACCTCTATCACCCTAGTAGTAATGTAAGTTCTATTTTAAGATTATTTACAAGATTATTGTAAGTTAATTGTAAATAGATATAAGCAACTATAACAAATGTAGAGTGTATTAACACTGATCTTTGTATTTCTCTACCCAAAAATAAATAAATAAATAAACTTAAAAAAAGACGCCAAAAGGTGTAATGTACGGATGAGTGAAATCTTCTTAAAGAGGCGACGTAGATGACGAGATGACTTCAGTGAGCGCCGCTTCAGCAATTCAGTATTCCGCCTTACGTCACCCTTATCTATCGTGTGTGTGTGTGTGCCGCGGAAGTTTCCGACATCCTCTGGGATCAGGTTAGAGGATCTTACGTATGTGTCCAGTGTATCCATTCTATTTACATCCCATGACTTTTTAGAGTGTAACTGATTTTACTAAAAAAATGTAAGAAAAATACAAAAAACAACAACAAAAAAACTCATGTATTTATGTAAAACTTTTTTCTTCTGAAGATACAAATCAAGTCCTTTATTAAAAAAATCAGTTTTTGTTTAAAAATATTATCTTATTAACTAGAAATATGTAAATTCAAAACTTCTAGAGCAGTCACGAATGTTTTGGTGGAGTTATCATGCAATATTCGAAAAATTATCGGTCAATTCAAACCTTTTTCATGGGTGTACATGCCAAAAATGTTCTCTATACTAAACAAAAGTTTAAAATGATGCCTAGTCCACCGCTGTCTGAGAGGAAACCTTCGTCAAAAATCTTGGGACAGCATCGGGGAACGAACCCACGTTCACCTGATTCGCATTTAACCTCGGGCATAGCACGCCAAACACAAATTTCGATACCATAATTCATCTCTGATAGGTCAGTAAACATCCGAGAACATTGCAAAAGCGAATCTCGACAAGCACGACACGACTCGGACGGAGCGGCGTCCCCAAAACAAACAAAGAAGGTCACAGCCCAGACTCCGCCGCGATCACTCAGTCAACAGCCTGAACCGGGTCATTGGTCCAGGGAGTATCCACAGCCTTTTGATATAGATGCAAGCAGGGTAATGAGCCGGGCGGGATGCCGCGGGCTATCACGACGACGTCGGCCATGGCGATGGAGGCGGTGGCGGTGGTGGCGACGGTGGCGGAGGTAGCGGTAGGCGGCGGTGGCGGTGGTGGCGGTGGTGGCGGCGGCGGCGGTGGCGGCGGTGGCGGCGGTGGCGGTGGCGGCGGTGGCGGCGGTGGCGGTGGCGGCGGTGGCAGTGGCGGCGGTGGCGGCGGCGACGACCGTGGCAATGGCGGCGGCGGCATGGGGCGCGGCGTTGGTGGCGGAGACGACGACGGCGGCGGCGGCGGCGGCGGCGGCGGCGTCGACTTTACAAAAACCGAAGAGCAGTCCGGCCCTTGCGACACGCGAGCGCTCACGGAGACGTCGGCGTCGGCGGCGATGGCGGTGGTGGCGGTGACGCCGCTGCACCTTGCGCTGCCACACAGTGGGTCAAACTCGAAATTTCGTATGAAAGAGGATAAAATTATGAGCGATTAACAATGCCAAAATAACACTTCGTTCTTTTACCAAAAACTTTTAAATATTCCTGGCTGCTAATCATCATTAAAAACCTTTCAAAAATACATAGAATTAAATCACCGATTGAATGTTTTCAAATCTCCTATGAATCTTGTTCAAAGATGGTACAGTCCGCAAGCATTTGTATAATATGAAATCTTTGCCTATTATAGTCGTTAAAGTCATTAGAGCGATATTGAGGAAATGACGTAAGCGACTGAAGTTGTTGAAGTACAGCGATAAGCAACTAAGCGCGTTATTTACGATATCGGCTGTGAGTAATTCAATATATTTCGAATATCTCGCAAAACATTATACAAGTTGTGTATCAGAATATATAAGAAATTAATTTTCTTGGAATGAGAGTGTTCAAATGCCATCCTTAGATAAAACACATTTATTTACATTGTTATTAACGAACCATTAAGTGTAGATTTCCGTTCTTCTGTTTGATTATTTTGCGATTTCAGGTGCACCAACTGCTACGTTCATTAGTCCCAAAAGTGTAGAGCATGTTATAGCGCAGGAAGTGATGGTTTTCTTTCCCTTCTAGAACGGGAGATCCGACTGCAGGGTTCCCTCTGACCTGATATATCCTGCAGTGGGGCGCCGCCCCAGCCGAGACCGGCATTAAGCAATCCAACTAGTCCCCCGATGAGTTTGGTACTGTACAGGTAGCGTAAGTGTCCCCACGTGAGTATGGGGAGAGTAAGAGACAAGGACGAAGAAGGGAAGACTGCACGCGGTCCGAGGTGCGATTTTAAAGTTCTGCTCCGGTATTTTCTGGTACTCATCGGATTGATTGTTTGTTAGTGATTCCGGGCGCGTCAACTGCAAATGTCATTAGTCCCGTGTATTGCATATTTTCTCCTCGGGAGATGGCGGTAATCTGCTCGGGAGATGGCGGTGCTGGATGGCGAGATCCGGCGCCGACTTCCCGTCGGCTAGCGGGCTTTTCCACTGCCAGGAATCTCCCACTGTGGGGCACGGCCCCAGTCGGGACAATTTCTGAGCTCCCGACTGATCTCCCAGCATGTGTGATAGTGTAGTGCATGTTAGTGTAAGTGTGTGTAAGTGAGAATTGAGGATAGGACAAGGAAGAGGAAGATAAGATTGCGCCCGGTGACCCGTTTGATAAGGTACTGTTCCGGCATTTGTCTGGTGTTGATCGGATAAACTACGGAAAACTACCGATAAGAGCAGCCGGCCGCTAGAATTCTCCTCCAGTCAGCGACTGATTTCGACATAGCTGACAAGCTCGGGTCGAAAATCCTGCCTCCGTCGGGACTCGAACATAGGACCTCCCGGTCAGAGGCACTGCAGTGACACCAGTTAACACTCTAAGCTACACCTCCAGATAGTTTTCTTCGGAGAAACCACGAAAAACTATCCATCAGAGAAGCCTGACGCTAGAATACCCCTCCTGACAGCGTCTGAATTCGACTACAGCTATTTAGCTTTCTCGTGTCAGTCACCGTCGGGACTCGAATCCCAGAACGTCTCGATCAAAGTCGCTGCAATGATGTCAGTTGTTGCCCTGAGACAAATCATCCGGTTTCTCTGTGGTAGTTGATATATCAGAGTAATATTACGGAAAGTCTTTAAAGATATTTATCCGGTAAAGAACCATATCCACCACTTAATAAATCAAAAATTATATAACATATTTCTAACTTTCAGATCTTAAAAATCGAGGATGATTAGAAAGCGACGCAGGGGCGGTAGTGGTTGCGGTGGCGGAGGCGGTGGCGATGGCGGTGGCGGACGCGGAGGCGGTGGCGGTGGCGGTGGCGGTGGCGGAGGCGGGGGCGGTGGCGGTGGCGGTGGCGGTGGCGGGGGCGGGGCGGGGGCGGGGGCGGGGGCGGGGGCGGGGGCGGGGGCGGTGGCGGTGGCGGTGGCGGTGGCGGCGGTGGCTGCCGAATCTCCGCACGCCGCCCGAGGGGCCACGGGCGTCGCGCTGTGCCGCGCGTCATTACGGCGGATTCCAGCGAAGGCGAGAGTGCGCAAAAACGGCGCCTGGCGAGCGACGCCAGAATTCCGCGCCGAGCAGCGCAGACGGACAATTAGGCAGGTGAGCTGTCAACCGGCGCACATCACTCGCGATCGCCGACGCCACCAGACAAAAAGGGGCACGATTAGCGCAGGAGAAAGCACCGGCCATTGGTTGGGCGTTGGACTTCTGCTCTGGTGATGCGAGGAGAATCAATGCGGATATGATTTCGTAATTATTGTAAGCATCATGTATGGGAAATGTTTCCGCGTGCTCATTGTTTCCATGTGCTTTGGGAACTTGGACGATTCCTGAGACAAAAATAACAAGAACAACAACAATCAATGCGTTTTTGAAAGGAGATTTGTTCCGAAAAAATGTCGCCTCATATATTGGCAAATGATATCAAAAGAATTCGAACAAATGAACTAAATTGTTGGCCAACTTGTTTTCTCAACTCACGTAATATTCATAAACACTTAAGAACTAAAGTAGACATTTTTATTGTTTTTTACGAAAACAAATAAATGAAACTAAACACTTTGAAGAATTTTCAGAGAACGGAAATAAATTCTTTCAAACTCTTCCTCGCAGCAGGTCACCATCAAAAGTCATGCCTATGTAGAAGCTTTGTAAATTAAAATGGTCGACACAGTATGACTAGGAAATATTTAAAAGGCTTACACGATGAAGGCGAATCCATAGTAGTACAGTTTCTATGGAAATAAGTACATGAGTCGTAAGTCAGCAGAAATGGGTGAAATTATGGTTGAAGACAACGGTGAATTTAAGTCGTATACTATTAATTAAATGAAGCAAATAGAAAACTGGTGGGGAAAATTCAACTAAATTCTAGTTTTGTCACTTTAACTTTGGTTAAGTCTGGCCATGACATCGATGGAACGAAGAAATTGTTGTAAACAAAAACGAATTATTCTGATGAGATGAACTGATTGAGTGAGAAATTGTAAATATTTGTACATTAACAACGTTAAGAAAATAACACTTAAACATTCAGTGTGGTTCAGATTACAGTCAGTAAAAACGATAGTAATGTTCCTATTTCAAAATAAAATATATTTTAAACATGAAAAAGATTGTATTATTTTTGCGATTGTATTATTTTTTTAAACGGTTCGACAGTACACAGAGTCACTCAAGTGTACGTCAATGAATACCTGAAACTTGCAGGCAGGAAATGAGACATAATTTTTTTTCAATTGTTTTGTTAAATTTAAAATAATTTATTTAAAAAAATTATACAGTGTATTTTATATAAAAATTTTAAAATGTGACCATCTCAATATACGATCTTCTTTTAATTTAGAACTTGTGTCACCGGTGTGTATATAGCTTCTCTATGATATAACGGTTAGGCTATCCATCGGCTCCCTTTGGTTTTCTCCTATTTTTGTGATAATCGTACAGTACTCAGAAACTTGAATGTACATGAATGACAGTAAACGAATGCTAGGTTGACAGCAACAACTCTATAGATCTTCGTTGATGTGGACAATGAATTGTGGTCTTGAAACCGCAGATGGCTGGAGGCAAAATGTTTTTTTGTGAAACCGTGAAAGCTATAATCATGTTCGAGAACCCGGTAAGAATAATGGATATTAAGTTACAATTGTGGTGTACAACCATTACTATTTGCTAGAAATTCCACTGCAATGTAAACCAATGAAGTCGTTTGTTTGCTTGTCGTTCTGACAGCATTCCACCCATAACAAATCAGACTTTCTCGAGGGGTGGGGATAATAGCTCTTATCGGTTCTTGGTATTTTCCTTGTTGTATCCCGAGTTAAACCTAATTAAGCGTAAAATTACATACACGAGTATAATGTTTTATATCTACAGGTGCGTGTTTAACCCTGGGTTTAAAAAGATTACACCGCTAATTAATCACATCGTAGCACTTTACTTCCAAGAAAAGTGATGGTATACTTACTTTTACATTCGTTTCAGTTTCACGGTAAGGAAAACGGGAGAAAGTTTTAGATGCATCTGATTGAATTTCCCTTACAGGAATCCGGAAATAATGAAGCTGAACAGACTACTAATTTTGAAAAAAACACTTTACGTTTCAGGTTTTCTTCTTGAACATGAAAATTCGGTTTGGTCACGTTTTTCTTTTTATTCTTTTTCTGACAACCATCCAGTGATGCCTTATATTCGCGTGATCACAATACTGACGGATCGTCTAGAACATGAGAAATGGATTATCGTTCGAAATTCGATATTAAGGCTCTATATACGAATGTGGATGTAGGATGCGAAGGGCACGTGGTCCCATTATTGAAGGAGATTTTACAGTATCCACCCGGAATTGCTCTGAGATACGCTGTAAGTAGATCTAACAATTTAGTTGGTGTCGAAAATCCGGCACCATCGAGGAAGGATCACTCAGTCGGTGGAGCTTCAATATTGGTGCCTGCAATTGCGTACTCTAATGAATTGGGTTGTTTCCCATAAAACAGCAGAACGAAAATAAATTTACTCTCATTGTCAAAATAAGTACTTTACAGCGATGAAATGACTTCCTATTAGAGCTTGTATACAGACGTGCAATATAAAGAATTATACCTATTAACTCTATTATAAGTATTTTTGATACATATTGTTACAGTTTCTATAGCTGGGTGACGAAATAGAAAGTCCAGGCAAACCAAGTACGCTAGGAATGGTGATTGGAATTCTTCATGACGCCGTATGTCTCCCTATCGCCAAGGCATGGATAATAAGCTTCTGGGTCAATGACCCCCAACTCGATCAGGTTTTTCGTCCAGGTTCCCTGGTCCATTGTGCAAATGCTGAGATGGCCCCTTGTTTTGCGTCTGGATATAAATGTAACTTCATTATCTGTGCACGCGTTTTTTTAATTAATTTATTTTTTATTCAAGAAGTATATGACTTAGTGTAGGGATCACAGAATTTTGAAAATGTGTACAGAATTCACTTCTCCCCATAGCACGTCATACACAGTTTGAACTGTTTTTAACGTAAAATAAATAAATAAATAAATAAAAACAGGGCCCAGGACTGAGGACACCGCTAGCTTAAGTCGGATCAATCAGACAAAATGCCAAATACATACTTACACCCTAATTTATTAATAGCATTAGGCTGATAAACTACAAATAACAAATTATCTGTTTTTTACGCCATCAGCCGTATGTTGTTCATTATTTTTCATAATGCCATCTTCTTATAAGAGGAAATACTAATAAACAAATACCGTTTCTTAGTGTATGAGTACTCATCGGCCATCTTGAGGTACAACTACTTTGTTTCAATAGTTCTTAACAGTCGGCGGACTAAAATACTTAACAGATGTCGACCGTTAAGATTGTTCTTTCCTTCCTTTGTTTGGTTGTGTTAAGTAGATATTTTAATACTACATTTTTTACGAAAAGTCAATAAAGTCGATATAACAATGATGAAGTTAAGATAAAGTTATTACATTCTCGGGTAGCTGTTAATAACGTTATTATAACGTTTGCGGGAGGATGTACTTTTGATATTGTCACTTTGATATTGTTTCTTCTCTTTTATTAAAACTGCAAATAAAAGTTTATGAATTTTGGCATTTCCTGTTTTTCGTAGGAATAAACGAACGAACGTAACGTAAACGAATAAATTTTTAGCCAACTCACTCACCCAACTCCAAAACTCAGCAAGTAATGGAATACCTCAGAATAAAAATTATGTACGTTTAATACACATAATGAAACTATTATATTAGCAAATAACGACCAAAGAAGAAGAAAATTCTTTTCTATGACATAACGCATCTACATACCATCACTAGAACATTGTAATTTCACAACAACTCTGCTCGTTCACCTTGACCCTTGGAGTTCACTCTGCAGTTCAGAATCTACGATATAGCGCTCCTTTGCCCGGCATTGTAATGCATGCAAAGATAACTCATCTCTGCCCCATGACTCAATTTCGGAGAAGGAGTGACCTAATCCGCGCAGCACGCGGCGCGGCGCGGCGCGGCGCGGCGCGGCGCGGCGCTGCCAATCTACGCGAGGCGCGCGCACCGGACCTCTCCGCACCCGCGGCGGTCACGGCCCCACGGCGCACGCGCCACGGAGCAGCGCAGTGTGAGACCACGGCAGGGACGAAAATGATGGAAGACAAGTGGTTTTGATTGACTGACTTTTTCGTGTTTCCGGGCGCGTCAACAGCTTTGGTCATTAGTCCACTTAGTGTAGTGCATGTTTTTTTTTTTCGGGAGATGGCAGTGATCTTCCCCCGCTGGATGGCGAGATCCGGCGCCGTCCTACCGTCGGCTAGTGGGGTTTCCCCCTAACCAGGACTCTCCCACCAACGGGGCACCGCCCAGCCGGGACAAGCTCTAAGCTCCTGACCGGTCTCCAGGAATATGTGGTAGTGTAGTCATGTTAGTGTGTGTGTGTGTGTGTGTGTGTGTGTGTGTGTGTGTGTGTGTGTAAGGGGAGAGTATAGGACAAGGAAGAGGAAGGACAGATCGCGCGCGGTCCGTGGACCGTTTGGTAGGGTACTGCTCCAGCATTCGCCTCGTGTTGATCGGAGAAATCACGGAAAACTGCCGATCATAGCAGCCGGCCGCTAGAATTCTCTTCCAGACAAAGAGAAGTGGTGAAAGAAAGGATATATGAGGAGCAAACATTGAAAAGGTGGCAAGTCCATTTGGCAAAAATTGAATTCGTCTGTTGTTTTTACCTATAACCTTGTTTCTAGAGAAAAACATGAGATGTCTTACAATACATTGAGTACTACTCTATTCGTTGAGTTAAAGACTGTGTTAAAAAGTGTAAAATGTGTGATAAATTTTTCATTTTTTTTGGAAAACAATGGAGTGGACACGTTACTCATTGAGTACGATCTCTGTATCTGGTGGATCTGACCGAACTCCGGAGTCTGAACCGTACATTACGAACCCTACGTTACGAAACGCAAGTTACAAACTTCTCGATACGAAACACTATGCTACATTTCCTTAAGCTGTGAATCTCCAATTTAAGAAAACCCATGCTACCCCCTTGTAACGAATCCCGATGCTACAAACCACCATTTTACGAACCTCAATCCTACGAAGCCCATTCCACGAAACCCTATGCTACCAAGCCCCATCTACCAAACCCTAACTACGAAACCCCCACTCTACGAACCATCGTGCTACAACCTTCATGCTATGAACTCCCGTGTTAAGAAACCCTACGCTTCGAAGACATACGAGCTTTTCCGTCATCATAGATATGTCAATAATACGTGGCGCATGCAGAAAGTAACTTTCTCTAGATAGTCAACAAAAAAACACAATTTCTTAAGAAAATTATACAGTAGCGGTCACAGCAACATTTGCACTACTTTTTTAACACAATCACCGTCTTAGTTGAGTCAATTGTCATAAGGGTTATTGTGACAGGTGAACGCATAATGCTGACTGAACAGAAAATTTTTGAGGAGTAAGAGGAGATAGATAACACTGGGTACGTGATCCCGACTAAGGGGTGTACACACACGGCTTGGCTTACAACAGATCCTCTGCAGCATTTCCGCTGGGGGTGTTTAACTACGAAGTTCGGATCTCACCCCCAGCCAAAGGAGTATAAATGTTGAAGCCACGGTATGACAAATATCTCAATTCTGGTGGATTGTGTGTAAAAACAGCGCAGCATATACTGGTGAAGTTGTCCTATTATTTGGTGTTTTCGTTTTATTGAATATCTAGAGATACTTTTTGTATGCGTCTCATGTATGAAAGATTTGAATAATGAGTGGTAAATCTGTTTTCATAATGAGTGTTAGGAGATGGAATGTCCAAAAT
Organism: Teleogryllus occipitalis; assembly: GCA_011170035.1. Classification (NCBI taxonomy): domain Eukaryota; kingdom Metazoa; phylum Arthropoda; class Insecta; order Orthoptera; family Gryllidae; genus Teleogryllus; species Teleogryllus occipitalis. The sequence continues at coordinate 23,414 of BLKR01007517.1, forward strand.
AATATCATTTTTATTGAAATCTCAGAATTTTCGAAAATTGCAAATTTAGAAACAATGTGATAAAGGATGTGCAGTTGACCATCACCTATTCTGCTACGTTGGGTTGACGATGGCCAGCTTCCTCGAAGGTTTGCGAGCAATATTGTGATAGTAATAATAACTTTGAAATGTCTCTGCTTGTCCTCACTGTGATATCACACCATAGATGTGGTTGATTGATAATAAATTATCTGGGATGAATAATCCTGTAATAATGGTGAAATGAGAGGTAGACGAAACCGTAATCTCCCAGAAATCTTCATTGCGAATGAGAGAATGTCTGCAGGAAAAGAGGTTTGATGTGACGCGGTCCACTGCACCGACAATTATTTCGACTTATCGCGTTTAGCGCAGCCTTTCGTGCGAATGTGACTCTTCGCCGCCGAAATTTGTCACCTGACGACTAGCCATAAACTTTGGTAAGTATAAAATCAGATTTCAGGTCGACAAAATGGTGGAGATACTCGATAAATACTTTATCATGGACGTCGAAACCAGGCGATGGCAATCAAATAAGGTCACCTCCGCCTAGTCCCGCTATATTTTTGATTTCTTTTCTTCACTCCTTTCAAATATTTTTTTCATTTCAATATGAAAGCGAGATCCTTGTTATGAGAATCACTCAAGAGCTCGATCGTGGATGTATACTCTTTATCTGACAGGCAAACCGCAGTATTTCGGTGATACGGAGAATATTTTGATTATCTTGTAATCTGTACAATACGTTTTTAAGTTCTGCAATTGTCGGTACGCGCTATCTGAATACGCTAAATTGCAACATTACATGAACAGGCAACCGTCTATATTAAGAACTACGTCGCAATAATTGTCCCTTTAGGCTGATCTTATTTTTATTTCTTGCACCCTCCGCCTACAGATAGCTTGAATTCACAAAACATGGCTCTCAGACGATCAGCAAGAAGATATTATGCAATAAATTAGCCCGTACGTTTAAATATATCTTATTCAATCACCTATTGCCTGAATCCCCCCCTCCTACCTCGCTCGTCTCGTCAACGAAAATATATTTCGCTCCACCCATCCCGGACGCTCACGAGCATCACAATCAATCACATTCAATATGTAGTGATCCACATATCGCCAAGTATCACGCACAATACATAGCGATTCCAGTATCACTACAGAATCTCGTATAGTAACGAACCGCATTCAGCATTAAGAGCTAACCGGGAGCGGTAGCTCATCAACTGATGTCACTGCAGTGCCTCTGACCGCCAGGTCCTAGGTTCGAGTACCGTCTGCGGCAGGATTTTCGATACTAGCTTTTCAGTTAGCTCCACCAGCTTCTTCAGTCGCTGTCTGCAGGAGAATTCTAGCGGACGGCTGCTCTGATCGGTAGTTTTCCGTGGTTTCTCCGATCTATATCTGGCGAATGCGGGAGCAGTACCCTACCAAATGGGCCACGGACCGCGCGCGATCTTTCCTTCCTCCTCCTTGTCCTATCATCTTCCCTTGCACACACGCACACTTACACTAGCATGCACTACACTATCACATATTCCGGGAGACCGGTCGGGAGCTTAGAGCTTGTCCCGACTGGGGCGATGCTCCGCAGGTGGGAGAGTCCTGGTTAGGGGGAAATCCCGCTGGCCGACAGTAGGTCGGCACCGGATCTCGCCATCCAGCGGGGGAAGATCACCACCATATCGCGAAAGAGAAACATACTCTACACTTACGGGACTAATGACCAACTCTGTTGACGCGCCCGGAATCACTAACCAACCACCCATTAAGAGATTGACTATGTCCACCTCGAGGTACGAGGCGTCGTGAGCGGCAGGCGCCAGGCGCGCGGTGGCGGAAGTAGGCGGCGGGCGCGACAGGTGCAGGCGGCGGCGGCGGCGGCGGCGCGCAGGTGCCTGAGGTGCGGAAGGCGATTATTACCCAGGCGACCCGGCCAGGACGAGGCGTGCGGGCCGCGCTCGTCGGCATATTGAGCACCCTGCTCAGCGCGCACCGCTCCGCCAAGCGACGACCTGCGCGCCAAGTGGCTCTGGGATGTGGGGCACTGCTCTCGTTCCACGCAGCGACACCGGCGTCCCCGGAGAGCGTGTTGCTCGGTAGAGGGTCGTTGTTGATTGTTTAATGTTTCCGGACACGTTAACTGCTATGGTCATTAGACCTGTTATTCTAATGAATGTTTTATCCCGGGAGGTGGTGGTATTTCTCCTCCGTTGGATGGTGGGATCTGACACCGTGCGCTTACGAGGTATTTCCCTCTCCATGTACTTCCCCAGCGGAGCACCGCTCATACGGGACAAGCTCTAAACTCCAGACTGCTCAACTGCAATGTGTGATAGAGTACTGAATATGTGTGTGTGTGTGTGAGTGTGGGTGTGTGAGTAAAGGGAGATGATACGAAGAGGAACGAAGAGGAAAGAAATATTGCACGTGGTCCGTGACCCATTTGTTACAGTAATACCCCGACTTTCGTCTGATATTGATCGGGGAAGTCATACTAAACTACCGATAAGATGAGCCGGCCGCAAAAATTCTTCTCCGGATAGCGGATGAATTTAAGAGGGTTGTTGTAATTGATATTTCTTAATAAGTGAGCGGTTTATCTTGATTGGGGTGAAAAATTGGAGTTTTACACAACATTACGAAATGATATAGAAAACTACACCTCTTTCTGCTTTTTTAGAAACAAGCTTATTTGGTAATTTTATTACATGATTATTGTGAAGTTTCATGCATCAAAACAAAGTTAAATATGAAATATACAAAGAACATAATGCCTGTTTACTGACTTTGCATATTATCCGTACGCTGCATACCTGTTGATGGATTAACTAACTCTCTCATACGAGTACTTACACAGACACGATCAGAAATAGAATGAAAACAATTTATTCTATCTGAAACCTAGAAAGTGAATGAAAGTAACTACAGAACATTTCGGAGAAATATTTATTTATTTATTTATTTATTTTTATTTCGAAATATAGTGTGTAAAGAATAAGGATTTTCTTATCCTGACGAACATGCCATTTTCAGTCGAAATTCAGTTGTTACCACCATGAAACAAATCAGCAATACGTTCCGTAATTAGTTACATAAATCACACAGTATCTTCTCGTGAATATTACGGAACGAAAGTACGAAGTCGTCCAAGCTATACAAACTGCGGAACGCATAATCACAAATTCTCGATCTCACCAACTGTTTGGGTGGGTTCCTAAAAAGGACGACAATATAATTTCGAAGAGTAGTTTATTTCAGAACGCAACAAGACAAAACCAGCAACACTAAAATCGAAACGAAAGAAACGTTCAGCACTTGAAACTGTTTGGGATCGAGATGAAGAGTACGTACCGCATCGCGTCGGAGCCGGCGCCTCTACAGCGGAGAGAGATCGCAAGGTCAAGTTAGCGCTGGGGCCGAGCCATTGCGCCGGGCGGAATGCACGACGCCGGGGCGGAGCGGAGGTGAGGGGCGATTTCGCCCATTCGTCCTCGCGCGGATGCGATCTCTCCCGCCCTCCGCCCCCCCCCTGGTGCAGTGCGTCCAAACGGCTCCCAAACGCAAAACGTTGCAGATACGTGGCAAACATTCGTAGCGGCCACGTACGTATGATCTAAACTTGAAAACAGAAAAAAAAAAAATTAAAGCACCAAAAAAAGAAGTAACTTTCGCTGGTTTTACGTAAAATTTTTGCTTGGGGGCAAGAGAATGCAATAGATGGTCACTTACCAGCTCTTTTGCAACAAGAATGAATTATGTTGCAATAGCAGCGCATTCTTTTATTATGTGTAATAAAAATGCATTAAGTTGCTTTTACAGTTTTATTGCCTTTGTATCATTTTGTCAAGTGTTTGAAATTACTTTGCACAATTTTATGATGCTAATTAATATCATCATCTCGTAAAGCATACTTGCTTTTTCAGTCATTTCCTTCAAAAATTTAACGAGTTTTCAGGCTTCGGGTAAATATGAAGACTGTCTCGTTCGTTCGGGCCCTACTGTGGGATTTGGACCCAGTGTTCAGCGCCGCCCCGACCGCCTCGGGCACGAAATCCGAAGAGAAAATAGAAGCCGCACGGGCGGCGCGAAAAGAACCATAACCTGGGAGCATCCATCTGCTCCAAGATGCTACGGAGGCGTCCGGCAAGCCGCCGCCGCCGCCGCCGCCGCCGCCGCCGCCACCGTTCGGTTTCCCAGCAGCGGCGGCGGTGGACGCTGCACTTTCTCCGACGGCGAGGGCGGTGGCGGGGGCGATGGCGGGGGCGCGCGCGGGCGCGCGAGGGCGCGGGCGCGCGAGGGCGCGGGCGCTCCCGCCGATGCTCCGAGCGATACCCGCGGGCGCGCCCCGCTCCACCTCCGCCCCCGCGCCGCTTCCGAAGGCGGAGGTCAAGGAACGGCAGCGGTGCGGGAACCGGGCCGCCCCGATGGGCGTTTCGAGAACTGTGCAGCTTTTCTTCCTTTATAGTTTTGTGTGTGATTCTTTACTCGAACTGCTGTTCTTTACTCCAAGCCCCTTTTAACCTTAACGTCATCACAAAAGGTTTCCGGAGTTTTAATGATTGCATTGGAGATTGTAGGGGCGGTGTTTCCGAATCTCTCAAAGTGGGTAGCCTGTACACTGTTTTAATAACAAATCAATTTTATCAGAAAGCCAATTTAATATTAAGAGTTTGCAAGCACAGCCTTTGACATTTAGAACTGCTGAAAAAATTTACTCTCTCGTAACATACCTAAATTAACTCTTACTTGCACTACATTACGTATCAGTCGGAGTCTTAGCCCTTGCCTCTGTTAGAATGGTGCCTCCCCTCCTCGACGGGTACGTGTATCGGTGTGACTCGACGTGTGTCGGCTGCGAACGTGTTTGTTGCGCTGTATGAAAGTATCGCGTCAATGAAAGCGAACGTGTATGTCGGCTGCGAATCTCGAGTACTTGTGGGAAAGGATCACTGCCACTTTTTCGAGTTGTAACACACTGAGCTCAAGACATCAACTGATGTCCCTGCAGGACCCGGTGGTCCTAGGATTCGAGCCCCGACGGGGGCTGGATTTTCAGCACTTTCTACGAGGTAAATACTCCGATCGACAGTATTTCGTGGTTTCTGCGATCAAGAGCAGGAGAATGCCGTAGAAGCGCCCTAATAAACGGACCACGGTCCGCGCACGATATTTCCTTCTTTCTCACCCCTTGCCAACATTGGTTTGTACTGTACTGCCACACATGACGGGAGATCAGTCGGGAGCGTTGGGCTCGTTCCGGATGGGGCGGTGCTCCGCTGATGGAGGATACCTGGAGGGAAAATCCTGCAAGCCGGCGTGTAGTTTGGCGCCGGATCTCACCATCCAGCAGGGGAAGAATACTCCCATCTGACGTGATCAAAACATACACTGTACTTTCGGGACGATATACCATAGCAGTTGACGCGCCCTTAAACGCGATATAATTGATCGGCATGTAATTTGCATAACACTTACGGAACTAATGTCCTCCCTCTCTCCAGTTCCACCTCCATCTGCACTATATTTCTGCACCGAAGGGAGAAGGAGAAAGATACGCGGGGGAGAGGAATCTGGAGCGCGCGGCCGTGCTTTAGGGATACAGAGATACAGAGAGTAGCGCATTCTTTGTGCCACCGGTGCCGCCAATTTATATCCATTTGAACTAAGCGGTATTGTGGATACGTTAGGAACCACCAATCTACCAAAAAACAATGATAATAGACTCGAAATTCCCCATAACGCCTCCGATTGCTCTCATTTGTCCTTAACTTCTGAATGCTGCCTGTTGGGGCTATCGAGTGAAAGGATATTAAATGGCGACGGCCGTTCGGGTTGCGCTACTCTCTGTATCTAGGGGCTATTAGGGCGCAGGGGGGGGGGGCGCTCCCCGCGGCAAATGCTCTGCCGGACGCTGTTTCTCTGCACACCCGCAGTTCGCGTCGCTCGCACCGACCGTTCAGCCTCATCGCGCCATGCCTCCCACAGCCCTACTCAACACCCCCGGTCCCGCCCGTCTGCCCTGATTCGCAGGCCCAAAATGCCTCACGTGTCACTCACCCCCTCTTACCCCTCGCCCAACGGCCTTCTTAATCTCGCTAATTGTCGTTGCATCGTAGAAGGCCTAATGCAATAGGGTAAAGTGTAAATAGGGTGATGTATCGCGTGATGTGTAAACAACAAGTAAATAATAAAATCCCATTTTCATATGAATATAATACATTTGATGCAACAACTTGTACACAAAGAACTTACACTGCAATGTACCGAATCTGAAAAGGAAAAAATTAATGGATTACACTAGTTTGCCAACGTTTCGGAATATTTTATTCCATCATCAGGGCTTACTAATACATATACTGGTCAACCATATGTATGTATTAGTAAGCCCTGATGATGGAATAAAATATTCCGAAACGTTGGCAAACTAGTGTAATCCATTAATTGACCGATCCCGTGATCCAGTTTCCTACTACTTATAACGGTCGTGATTTCTACAATGATTAACTGTTATATAACTTTTATATCATTAAATAACTATAACTCATGTATAGAGATAATTATACGACATTTATAATTTAAAGATTAATATCACCAACTTGTTGCACCATGGTAATATACAGTTCGCAGCAAATACTACCGCCAGAGTTCGGAAAAAAATCGATATAGCATAATCAAGTAACATGTGATTTAAGACGCCAGCGAAATTCGGCGGAATAGCGGGATCCGCTATCACTTCGAATTCCAGGTTGATGTCCATAGGCTCAAAAATGTAGTCGATTGCAGAAGGATTTGTAGTGCTTAAACTTCCTAATATTTATTTTTTGCACAGAGAAGCATTTTGAGATCAGAGAGGGGTTATTCAGAAATTCAGACACCCCCCATTTAAAAAGTTTATAATTAAAAACACTGGTAATTAATTTCATGCAGAAATACAGAAAAAACTTTCCAAAGTAAAAAAAACAAACAACTATTCATATTATTTTAACAAAGCTCTTTAAGGCAAGTACAGAACAGATCTAGAAAACCTGTTTTTCTCTTATGGAAAGAATGTTCGAGCCTCGTTAATTTAAACTCGTGTGTTCCCTTCGAAGATATCGTTAAATGCGAAGAAACATTGTGAAACACGGAAACGAACGTGAAATACGAGAAGCTGGAAACTCAGGCTTCCTTTTGACAAAGGGGACACATTGTGTATCTGGATTACTCGCACTTTCGAAATAATGTTTCGTGTGACACCAAAATTCCTGTTGTTTGTTAAGTTCTGTATGATCCATTTCGTTCATTGCATAACAAATAAGATACACCGAATATTTATAATTCTAAAATGTACACTTAACTAAATATTTTCAACTGCCTTATGTCTTATTACTTTATTTAATATTATTGTTCTATGACTCAAGACGAGTATTTCACTACTTTTTCCCCTTCTTAACGCTTAGCTATGACACGAAAATAATTATTGAAGCATCAATTGATACTCTCTAGGAATTCTTTCGTGATATTTCTCCTAAGCTTAGAGATATTACACCCGTATGATACAGTTTCAGTTTAATTTACGTTATACAATTATTATTTTTATTAACTATTACTTAGTTAAAATGCATACATAGATATTTCATAATACCTCTAATCTCACACCAACCTTACTTACACCGATTTTATTCCTAATGCTCTTTCTTCCCACTAGTGTTGCTATTACTTGCCACTACTCCTCAATCAGCATTGCCTTTAATGCTCTACATAGCGCAGCTGCAATCTCCTTTGCATTAATAAAGAGCTTGGTGCAGTTCTCAAGAGCCAATTACGCCAGCTGGTTCGTTCAATGCAGACTGCATTACCGACTTTAAAGGCCAGTGAGCTTACATTAACATTTCCATGTGAACGAAGCAAATGTTTAGTATTACCTAGAGGCAAGGAGAACTACTGAGGAATTGAAAAAAATGCGAGACATGCGAGTGTCTCATTAAGTATTGCAGATTTTGAATATATAAACTTTTTAATATTTTCACAAAAGAAATATACCAGCTCGAGAAATGTTTACTCTGGAGAACAATATCAAGCTGATAAATCTGCAAGAATATCTGGATGCTCTATTTATATTATTTTGAGAAAATATTTTTCTCCGTATAGAAGGAGAAGAAAAAGCAGAAGCAGAAACAGAAGAGGAAGAAGAAGAAGATGGTTTCTGACTTTCAATATTTTTTCTCCATTGATCGATTTCTACTTCTTTTGAATTAAAGACCCCATATTTACAATTTCTTTCGTTCACATTCATTGTAATATAATGCACAAAAATAATACTCATTTTGCTATTTCAAATGACATAGCAATGCAGTTTCATTTGCGAGATACTTTTTCAAAAATTATTTAACTCCAGTATAAAATATTATCCAATATAAACATGTTCGACTCATTCACCCCCTTCCGCACACATGCAGTGTTCCTCACGCGTGACCTCCTTACGCACGCATTAGTCTCTGCCGCGCAGCGCCACGCGGCCCGCCCTCTTTCGCACGCCCTCCTGCAACGGGAGCCGCTCCTCCCCCCCCCCCGCGCTCCACTCCAATCGGTTTGTTTACGACTCCCAGCGAAACAGAGCTCCGTTCGGAAACCGCATAATCGCAGGGGAACTGAGCCCATATTTTCAATCACGGACCTCCATCTCCGACACCTACTTTTTATTCCGCTCCAAAACTGGGGGTCTCGGGCGGGAGGGCGGGAGGGTGGGAGGGCGGGGAGGAGGGGAGGTAGCTAACGGCAGAGCCCGCAGATTCAGGTTCAATGGAAAGCAGTGTAGTGCGATCGAAAAGGTAGCCGTCTTAGAGTAAACAAATGATCGGTGTGATTAATGGGAAGAAATAATGGTGGAAGGTAGAACGAACACAAACAAGGTTACACAGATGGAAAAATAAACAAGTAACAGATGCGATGGGAGAAGCAATAAAAGTATAGTGACTGAGATTAAAGAAGTGTGGTCGGAGTGAAGTAGCGATTTAGTGTAAGTTTTGGAGACGAAAGAAGTAAATAGTTTGAATAGGTCAGCTTCTAAAAGGATCATGGAAACGAGTGGGGCTTCATGAAAGGGCGTCTAGGGAACATACGAGGAGTCTGGGGAGTGTGTGACCTGTGGTCCTGCTAGCAGATAAGCCGAAGGTGGGCGAGTAGAAAGTGAATATTTTTGCTTCAAAGCCAGTAGGTAGAGGCTGGAGAGAGCATGTGGATAGGCAGTCGTAGAAGCAATGAGATGAGCAGGAGGTTGAAAAGGAATTGAGCAAGGGCATGTATCATGTGTGTTTTGGAAGAAAAAGAGAAAGGGAGACAAACTTAATGGTTTAGAAGTTACGTTGAAGAATAAACGAGTACAGTTTTCCAAAAGCTATTGTGATAAACTTGCAATTGTGAGCGGGAAAACGGTGGTTGAACAGATAAGCGATGGCTAGGTCGGTGAGTGATTTATTGATTGAATGAGATGGATTGATTGATTCATTCATTGTCCGATGTTTCGGGGCACGTAAACTGATTTCACCATTAATCCCGTTAGTATAGTGAATGTTTGACTGCGGGAGATGACGGTGTTTCTCCCCCATTGGGTGCTGAGATCAGGCACCGACGTACATATCGGCATGCGGGTTTTCCCACATCTAGGTATCTCCCTACCGCACTCCTGCAGCCGGGACAATTTCTAAGCTCCCTACTGATCTCCCGACATTCGCGATAGTGTAGAGCATGTAAGTTGTGTGTAAGGGAAGAAGATAGCAAAGGTAAGAAGGCGCGCGATACGTGACCCGTTTGTTACCGTACTGGTCCAGCACTCGCCAAATATTGATCAGTGATTCCACTATCCATCAAAACAGCCAGCCACTAGAATTCCCGTCCAGTTATCGGCTGAACTCAACCTAGCGTTCTAGCTAGTAACGAAAATTCGCCTCTGTATGTACTCGAATCCTAGGACCTCCAGATCAGAGTCACTGAAGAGCTAGTGGCAAGCTCAGAACTATATTTAACAGGTGGATGGGTTAGAGGTTGGAAGCACAGGATAAGTGAGTAGACGAGCAGATGAGAAGGAGAATGGAAAAAGAATAATCGGCGATATGGAAGAGAACGAGTGAGTGATTGTGTGAATGGTAGATTTGTGGAAGAAAGAGCGGATAAAGTAACGGGAGGTCAACAGGGAACGTAGCTGGCTTGCGGGTGGTGGGCGGTGGAGAGAGCGGGCGAGCAATAAGGCCAGCGGGATGAGTGGTGAGGGTGCGGGCGGGCGATCCGTTCTACGTTTCGCCTCGTTTCCTCCTCCACGAACGGGACCGGCGCGGGCGCCGGCGGGGCACTGCACAGGCTCCGAAGACGTTCCTCACAGGGCAGCCCCTTTCCTCGAAGGTTCCGTGATTTCTCCGGGGCAGCCCAGCTCCGAACTCGGTCATTGTTATCGGGCAATGTCTACGACTTCCTGCGGCATAGTTTAACGATACCTGTAATTACACCGTAACTCATAATGGAGTTGTCTATGTCTGCAGCGTGCAATAAAGTTCTCTCGGGCTGGCCTCCCCCACTGACGCGGGCCGTTGTCTAACTCACGCCACGCGGCGCCTGGGGCGCTGGCGGCGCCGCCCCGCCGCCCCGTTGTCCCACCGCCCCGCCCACCGCAGACACACCGCCTCCGCCGCCACTGTCGTCGCTGTGTCGCTCGTGTCATCGATCGCGATTCTCTTCTCTCATCACCCCAGACACTCGACGGTTCTGTTTTCGTCGTCGTCGTCGCCGTCGCCGTCGCCGTCGCCGTCGCCGTCGCCGTCGCCGTCGCCGTCGCCGTCGCCGTCGCCGTCGCCGTCGCCGTCACCGTCCCGTCACCGTCACCGTCACCGTCACCGTCGTCGTCGTCCGTCGTCCGTCGCCGTCGCCGTCGCCGTCGCCGTCGCCGTCGCCGTCGCCGTTCGCCGTCGCCGTCGCCGTCGCCGTCATACCTCGCCGTCGCCCTCGCCGTCGCCCTCGCCGTCGCCCTCGCCGTCGCCCTCGCCGTCGCCGTCGCCCTCGCCGTCGCCTCGCCTCGCCCTCACGCCGTCGCCTCGCCGCCGTCGCCTGCCGTCGCCCCTCGCCCTCGCCGGTCGCCCTCGCCGTCGCCCTCGCCGTCTCGCCCTCGCCGTCGCCCTCGCCGTCGCCCTCGCCGTCGCCCTCGCCGTCGCCGTCGCCCTCGCCACTCGCCCTCGCCCTCGCCCTCGCCCTCGCCTCGCCCTCGCCCTCGCCCTCGCCCTCGCCCTCGCCCTCTCGCCCTCTCTTCCCTCGCCTCGCTCCCGCCCTCGCCCTCGCCCTCACCCTCACCCTCACCCTCGCCCTCGCCCTCGCCCTCGCCCTCGCCCTCGCCCTCGCCCTCGCCCTCCCCCTCGCCCTCACCCTCGCCCTCGCCCTCGCCCTCGCCCTCGCCCTCGCCCTCGCCCTCGCCCTCACCCTCGCCCTCGCCCTCGCCCTCGCCCTCGCCCTCGCCCTCGCCCTCGCCCTCGCCCTCGCCCTCGCCCTCGCCCTCGCCCTCGCCCTCGCCCTCGCCCTCGCCCTCGCCCTCGCCCTCGCCCTCGCCCTTTCCCTCGCCCTCACAGCCGTCACATTCTTTCGCGCTAATCCCTCTTATTCTCTTCCACCGACATACTTTCTGCTAACACCCTCACAGCCTTGACATCGGCATGTGCTGGAACCTCCGCTACCACATCCATCATCCTCTCCGTCGTTTTCACCGATCCCGCAGCCTGTGTAATAACTAGACATCGGATGTTTAGGGAAATGCCTATTTTTTTCTAGAGTACTTATTCAAAGGCTGATAATAAATGTCCACGAATCATGACAAATGGTGACATATGACTAAGTTTTATAATGCTTATTTTTGCTTATTTTAGCATAAATGCCTATTTTTTGCATAAATACCTTTTTTAGGACTTTTTTTGCCGTTTATTTATTATATTTATATACAATGCTAAGATATCGGAAAATCGGTCTCTGATCTGAAATCTTCGATTCACGTCTTGAAATTTAAAATTACGAGTGAGTTCCCGAAAGTATACCAACTGATTTTTCTCCATTTCCCTATTTCATAAATACCAGCCATGATCTGAAAACATGGACGATACACCAAGAGAACCGAAATTTTAAGTGGAATTAAAGATAAATTCCCAGAAGGTTTCAGCGGTGCTACTGTTGGATTGCTAAAATATATGCCAGTCACATCGTTCAGATATCCTTCTCCGTATTCAAACTGATTTTGTCTCCCAGTCGTAGCAAATTTGAAATTGTGATCCTTGAACAGTTACTGGTAATATGTAAATATTACTGGTTAATGAAAACTATTAAGAATACAATGTAGAAGAGTTGTAAATGTGTAAATCTAGTTTTACATTAAAATATACGAACTAGTTTTGTGCATTTAAGTTTACAAAATAATATAGACAAAAAATACAATTTTTCCATTTTATTGTATATGACTCTTATGACAGTGCCTTTTTTCTCCTTATTATTGACTTTTTCAGCGCCTTTTTAGGCGCCTAAAAGATGATTTTTTAGTGCCTAAACATCCGATGTCTA
>BLKR01007518.1:0-35998 GCA_011170035.1 Teleogryllus occipitalis
CCAGCCCAAGCCCCAGATTCATCCCCAGCCCAAGCCCCAGCCCAAGCCCCAGCCCAAGCCCCAGCCCCAGCCCAAGCCCCAGCCCAAGCCCCAGTCCAAGCCCCATCCCCAGTCCCATCCCAAGCCCCTAACCCATCCCCAACCCAAGCCCAAGCCCAAGCTCCAGCCCTAGTCAAAGCCCTTGCCCGAGACTCATTCCGAACTCAAACCCCAGACCCATCCCGAACCCCAATCTCAGCGCAGGGCATTCCGGACCGAAGCCCCAGCCTCAGCGCAATCCCAAGCCTATGCATTATCCCAATCCCCAGCCCAAGCCCAAGCCCAAGCCCCAGACCAAGTCCCAGCCCAAACCTCTGCCCAAGCTCCAGTCCAAGCCCCAGCCCAAGTCCCAGCCCAAACACCTGCCTAAGCTTCAACCCAAGCCCCAGTCCAAACACAAGCCCCAACCCAAGCTTAAGCCCAAACCCGAGCCAGGACCCCATCCTCATCCCATGCCCCAGATGCATCCCCAACCCAAGCCCCAGTCCGACCCCAAGCCCCAGCCCAAGTCTCTTCCCATGCTCCCAACGCACGTCCAGGTCCTCTGCGATTCCCTGTGATGTGGCGCCGCTCGCATCTCTATATACCTGCAGAGCGTTCAATGCCATGTTCAGAAGTCGCCTCGTTGCAAAATCTTTAGTCTCTTGGTATAAATGTTCATCTGTCTGTCACATTACTGTGGATGGAGAAACATGTAGAAGTTTATGTGAATGAAAACACGTAAAATATGTGTTTAATTTTCAAAATACTGAAATATTACAAAACCTTTGTTTCGACCAACGTTACTTCTAAACTTCTAGTAGCTTTCTCCCAGGATGAACTCGCCATCTCTCGAGATAAACATTCAATACACAAACGGAACCTACCCCCCCCCCAATGATCATTGCAGTTGACGTGCCAAAAATCATCAATAAACCAATCAATTAAACTTTAAATGTATATACCCCAGAAAGACTATAAGAAAAATTAATTTTTCAAATAAACTTCTAGCATACTTAGGAAAAAATCAAACATAGAAAAATAAAACTAAATGGCCAAAGTTTTAAAAGGAAACCTTAGTATTTTCGCAATAACCCATAAAATGGTGGATTTAAAAAGCATACGTTTTATAACTTTAATAATTCAAAATATGCCGAGAGGCTAAAGATTTTCAAAACATACGACCGTCTTCTCTTTCGTTTTCATGGCTTTTTGTCACGTATATAGACATCAGAGTGCCCCATTTAGGAATCGTCGTTAGGCATCCTTACGAATCTCTATCCTGGCTTTACAGTTATTCAACTCAAAGAATCTGCACATACGTAGCTCAAAACCCCCTACAAACACGCCACTTCATTCGCAGCATTTAGTAGAGTTGATAAAACTCCAACGCGCTTTGCATCATATTTTTTCTAAGATCTAGCGTATGACCCCTTAAAACATTTCTAATAACTTTTGCATCGTAATAGTGCCACTTTTTTGGCAGTTACTTTGCTTGATTTATAAAATTTTAGGCATGTGGAACTTTCAATTAGAAATTTTTTGAAACATACCTTATTTCTACATTAATCAAGTAGTTAATTAGGTTCATTATGAAGTTTTTGTGCCACGTTTGTAGTGTCACACTTAAACTGAGTTCCCTTATTTGTCTTTCAAGATCCAGTATATTTGAAATGTTCTCAAATTTTCAGATAGTTCTAAGAGTAAGAGAGTGTGAAAGAGGGAGTGAGTGCGAGAGAGAGTGAAAGGAAAAGAGAGTAGAGAGCGGAAGGTGGCGAGGAAGGAAAATGAGGCTGAGGGACAAACAGTCCACAAGTATAGTTGAGACAACGGTAAGGTGAGCGGAGTGACAGTTTCTCCGAAAAAGTCAATTCCGATTCCTCTTTGTTGGTCATACGAGAATGTAATAACAATATTAAATTATAACAATATTAAAGTAAAGTGTGGATGTCAATTCGCCCAGATTTAAATATTGCTCTCGCAAATCAGTCACATTTCAAACGGGATTTATAAAAACGACTCTACCGTTTCTTTAAGTTTTGTTTTATTATTAGTTTAAGTTGACTTAATTTTTTCAAGTAATCTCGCGTCTATATCAAAACTATTTTGCGATGATAAATTTATCAAGTTTTTAGCAACTATGTGATGGCGCACGGCCACTGCCTGTCCCATGACGTCAGATATGCCGTAATCATTGACGTAATGAGTATGAGAATTCAGTCTGTAAGGGCAGTACGATAATAGAGTAATATAATCAAATATTTGCATTTTCAGTCAAAATCGTAACTGCTTTATTGTATTTGGATTTTCCCGAGTTTCTGGGTATCTAACGAAATCACAGAGACTCCACACATGGTCTGAAGCTGAATAATTTTCTTTCAGTGCCTGGACGCATAGGAAATTAGTAATGTAAATATTCGGCATTTTAAATATTACTAACAAAATAAATATTTCGGCATTTTAGAATGTATTCTTCTTCCTCTAAACTTAGAAAATAACTCGCGCTGGAGCAACGACGAATATTTCTTTTGTATGACTCAACGAGAGGATACCGGAATGACCCATGAAATAATCAACAACGAATAACTCCATATTTACCTGAAAATAATGTGAAGGTAAATTAAAACAATTGATTCTTTTCGTACCAATTTTCCCAATATTGTTTCTTTAAGCAGAAAGGCCACACCGTCGCTAGTTAAATATGTATGAATGGGTAAAATTGCTGGTAAAATTCGGTTTCTTGAATAAAATATGGTCATTCTATTCATTCAAAAAGGTAAAAAGATTTGATATTTAAAATATGTGTGGTTTTAAAATATTTTGATACGAATTTTTGCAATAGTTTTTGGTTAATTGAAGTAGTGTTAATAGGATTAAACTCCGCATATTTTCCGTGTTTGCAGAACACTTTTTACTTCTATCAAATGGATCATTTCACTCTTTATGCCATGTGAAGCAAACGTTTCTCCATGGCTATGAACTTAAACTTTCTTCTTTAAAATTCTCCTCCGAAGAAATAACTCAGTTTTATATTGTTTCTGACATAGAACAATCGAAACTGGAGTTGAAAGTCATGTTTCATTCTCTTTTAATATTACTACAAATTTAAATAGTATACTTCATTTCTAAGATCGTTTACCTGCCGCCCCGGCCGCAACGGTCTTGTCTCGAACTAAAATTCCCGGTCGATTGCCCTCGGCTACCCGTGCAGTGCTGCATCGAGGGTTGAAGCCCTGAGGATGGTCACGGAAGGATGGGGAAAGTGAGTAAATAACGGTAACTGTTCCACGTTTCGCAGGAAACGCAATGTGGTGAATTTACACATAATACACACGCAACAACGTAGATGTCATTTGTTTGCCCCTTCTTGAAATATAGACTCTTCTTTATAAGGGCATATAATCTAAATTTCGACCAAAGCATCAAGTCGAACGCGTGAGTGAAGCGCTAGGCAGCCGAGAGCAATGAGGGGAGTGCGGGCTACTGGAGAGGCCCTCGCCGGTCGCCGATGAAGGGCCGAAGGGCCGAGGGACGGGAGGGAGCAGCGAGCGCGGGGCGCACGCGCGTGACGTATTGCTGTGGGTGCAGCAGGCTCCCGCCCCGCGCCGCGCGCCGCTCCCGCCGCCCCCGCCGCCCCCACCGCCGCCTCCACCTCCGCCTCCGCCTCCGCCACCGCCTCCTTGAGGCAGGTAAGACGCTCCCCGCGCCCCCCGCGCCCTGCGCCGGCCGCTTGGACCGCCCTCTGACGCGAGCACGGGGCCACGCCCACAAGACACTCGACCCCGGAAGCGGAATCTGGAAGATTGGTCTTTCCTTTTTAGTAGCGTCTCTTTTAATAACACAAAGATAACTTCACATCAAGGAAGAAAGTTAATTTATAATATCACACTTCAGGAAAATTGAATTTAAAGATCAATCCATCATATATGTTTCTTTTTAAATAAGGAAGATCCATCTTTCAAAGATACAATCACTCCAAACTAATTTCAACGCAAATAACTATTAACACAATTAATTATGAGCAATAATAGTATCTTAAAAGAACACACAGTGCGATGTTGTCTTAAAAGTAAACTATACAAAATAATTCATCTTCTTCTGGGAGACAACACGGACTTAAAATGACAGTAAAAACAAATAAAAATATTATTAATCATGTGTGCTAATGAAGAAATAGGGACATATTAAGCTCCCTTTAAAGTAATAGTGAACACAGAATTTAAAACAAAGGAGGCCAAACACTACACATTTGTCTGCGCGAGAGAGTTGCATTTCCTTCTCGGCGCAGCGCCGAACGCCTCTGCTGCTCACAGCATCAACGCACTCTTCGGGTACGACATTTCTTCGTGACAACAACGAGTGTAATACTTCGTGAAAGTACGAGGTCTGTCAATACTAGAAGTTACAAAATGTCATCATTCAACGTTCTTTGCAAGAACCCTTATTGTAATGCAGAAACTCAAATTTGTAGTTGCGAGAGATTATTTGCATAAGGCGGAAAATGTATTATCTCAGAGTTTACTCATGTTTATTCAAGGAATCAACAGTCTTGAACAGTACGTACGGCAACAGTATGTAGTCTCATGTGTTCGATGTTATGTCACCAGTGTAATATTACTTGCAAAGCAAAGCGAGTTCATGCCTAAAACTCAAATCAACTGCTCAACCAAAGTAAGCCGACTGTTGTAAAACAACGGCGAGCAATAATGTGTTGTATGGCGAAAATTTAAAAAAAATTGTTGAATATTCAGTTTGGTAAACATTATGTTCCTATTTCAGAACATATTTTAATCCTTTTTGGTAAGCAAGACGTGGTAAATGCTCGTTCCTTAAAAGTAAAGCCGGCATTTATACATGATATTATAAACTAATGTATCAACACGTTTTACATTTAGATTGCGTGGTGAATAATACTTTATAAATATGAAATAAAATCACGGAGCACTTAAAAACAAATATTTGGTACTTGTATATTTATATCGAATTCTCTTGGAAAAAATGTCAGCATTTGCATCCTTTCATGCCAAGTTTTTCCTGACAACGCATAAATCTTTGGTTGATGTATTAAAAAAATACCCAATTTTATCGTATACAATTTTTCATTCGTACAAGTAAATGGATATGTTCATTTTCTACTCATGCGCAACTTATAGGTTTAGTCAGGCATCCAAAACTCACTGATCCGGCATCTTACTTTGCTTTCTATGAATATGCTCTGCATTACGTTCTGCAAGGTAGAGGTGATAAATTCGAAGGAAGTAGCTCCTCTCTTCTCTGATGACTACTCCGCGCAAACGCTCCTCCCATTTCTGGGTTGTATGACTATCAAGAGGGAATAATATCTTGATTTGAGCAGAATGAAAGAAATAACTCGTCAAAATTCAGAAAAAAAATTACACTCGAAGACCAGTGTAAAGAAATGCAATTTAACAATAGATGTTGAAGACAAGCAAAGAAGTGAATACACAAATAGAAAATGCACGTGAATACTTACAAAGAAAACCAAAATACACAACTAAACGCTGCCGAAAATCCTTTGAAATACTTGACAAAGCCTTGCTCTGGCAGAAAAAGTAATCAAGTGCGTACAGTTCTTTTCAAGTACGCACGGCATTGAGCATTACTGGCGGCTGGAAATGCTTTGGCGTATCTGGGTTAAACAGTATTCATAATCAAAATGGATAAATTGATTTTCTGAACTCATAAATAATTTATAAGTAGATCATAAATAAATAATCAATTAGCACCTAATGAATAGTTAGGAACTGAAATGTTCATAAATAATTAATGTTATTTAATTTGAAGTTGAAATTCATCTCATTTGTTAAAAAACTTCAGTGGTGCACGTAGGGGGGAGGGGGATTTTTGGGTTTCAGACCTCCCAGAGACAGATTACACATTTTCACAAATATAATTTTTATTAATTGTCTCTAGCAACGAAAGTCATTTAGTATGTCATTTGAACACTTTATGCATAACAGTAAATCAACAAATAAAAATACATTTTAAATTCAGCATCAATTAAAATTATTTATAATCTACTGGACACCCGTAACCCTCTTCCCACTAGAAAAATACGTGTGGCACCACTAAATAAAAGGATACTTTAAGCACTAGTAAAGAATGCCTTCCATGAACGAATGTTGACATTTTGTTTTGTAACACAAATCTTTAATATCATTCTCATATTGTTACGAATAAATTTTAATGGAAATTTTAGTACATACATTGTAATGCATTGATATTTTAAAAGTAAAATATATTTATAATATTTCTGATATGACGTCTTACACTAAGTCAACTAAAAGTAATGTTTTAAATGCGAGCTCTATTTTAATGACTTCAAAGTAACGAAGGGTGGCCAAACCATTGACCAGCATATTCGTTTTAAGCCCATGTTTCAGAACGAACTCTAGAGTGTGTAACTGATCCAGCATTACGATAGCAACTGGGGAACATCTGCATCTCCAAACGAGCGCTATTCGACTGGGAAATCAACCTGTTAAGGGTCGGCCACTTCTGAAACGATTCAGATGTGGTCACCCGGAAAATAAGCGTAGCACGCGCCGTTTCATGCGGAACGCGAGTCCACGCATCGATTTTGTGGCGCGCCCTGAGGCCAACGCCGTGTTTCCTACCAACCAATCCCGGCGGCCAGAGGCTTGCGAGTGCCCTGGGCTGTCCGGATGCCCCCGCGTCGAAGGCGGCGATGCCGACTTCTTCAGCGGTGGCGTCATCCGGACAGCAAGAGCACTCCCAAACAACAGCGAGGGCGAGTGCAGTTGTTCCCCAGCTGCTAGCACGCCGGAGGCTCTGGCCCGCGCGCCGTTGCGCGTCGTCCGAGGCGGGCGCCGCCCCGCCCGCTCCAGAGGCGGTCCAAGCGGCCCCCGCAAGGCGCGGGGAGCTGCGCTGTGTGTAGTAGATGTGAAGCTTTGTGCCGGCAGCGACAGCAGCCCCCGGCGACCCCCCCTCCTCCCCCACCAGCAGACGCGGCGCGGTTGTGCTTTCTCTGTGTTGTGTGTTTGTTGTTGGACGCTGTTGGTGTTGTGACTGTCTTGGTGTGCGGTAGCTACTCGAGGGGCCGTTTTCTTCTTAATCCTTCGCGGGCGGAGATGGGGAGCTTACTGGAGACCTGAGGTTTTCTCCAGAGATTTGTAAATCATCAGATCTGCATCAATGATGTTTCGGGGATGTGGGTTGCAATTTCATGGGGTAATGGAAGAATTTCACTTCAATAGAAGAACTTATGAGGCCATTAAACCAATCAACATTATGTTCATTTACATTAACGGCCATTTATCAATTTGCTAATTTTCAGCAATGATTTTGAATTATTGAACTAAATCGCAAAACATAAGATGCGTTGAATAATGTTTTGTATCCTGGGAGGAAATCTGTCACACGTAATGGGAAGATCTAGATTCTTACTGTAAAACCACTAAAATGGTGGTAAAGGAGTCTGCACAGCCTTGCATTTTGTTCAGGAAATACACTTTCGTTAACTTAGATAATTACTCAGTGCAAGAATAACATATTTTAGTTATTTTATGCACTCGTTTGACAGTCTTCTTTAATCATCTACACTTGAATTCAGATCCCAATCTTATGACTTCTATATTTCTATTATATAAATAAAACCTCTCCAAAATTTGAAAAGTAGTCGTAATAATAAAAGAAAACGCGGCCCCCAGTAAATTTGTTGCATCACCTAAAATGGCAGAATTAAAATCACAATATTCTTCAAAAGTAAAGAAGTCAAACAATGTTTCATCTCAATCTTTCGGGTAACATAGCGATTTTTATCGCAGTACTATCTGCCATTTTGGATGAGACATCAGAAGTATTGTAGAAAATGTCTTCGATGTTCCCTCTCCAGTTTGAAATGTGTTACTCAATGCACTTACCTAACATTGTGTTTCATTGTGTTTGTGTGACGCTAAAGACCTTTGTAGCAAGAATTCGACTAGTTTCAATGTGCATGTTGTGTGTAGTGTTGGACTTCCCTGAATTTAAAACGCTGGCCCTGAAATAGCTGCACAAGTGCTTGGAATTCCTCGAGTGGTTGAAATAATGTAGATATGATTGGTTCATCACAGAATGACTACAGGAAAGTTGTATCAATGTAGATATGCAATATTTTAGGTCAAAATGTTGTATGTAAATGCTGTGTATCACTGTTCATTGTTGCAATTTTCAGATGATGTGTTTTCAATGAATGTGCGTGAATGTTGTTTGTATTAAATGCTTATAGACAAGTTACTCATTGAATGCTAATCTACTCTAGATTCGTTTGCTGCTAACACATGAATGTTCAAACAGTACTTGTGACAAATTAAAATGATCTGAATCGCTTCATTCCAAAAGTGTTTGAGTTAGTGATTTGAACGCGATAGCATAATAAAACTTCCACCTATATTTGTTTTCTCATCAGAGGCCCCTAATTCCCTTACGTGGATCACCCAACCAATGCGAATCAAATTTGTACGTTGAATAATGAATAGCTTAGTAGTTTAGTGTATGAAGTAGAGCGCTGAAAAACTTGTAAATTAAATTGTAGTTTTCTCCTATTTATTAATTAGGGACAGCATAATAGTTGAAACAATGCTCTGCGAACATTACATTTTGATATTCTAAAACTTTTTGAATCAAACAGTAGTAATAAAATGCAGATAATTTACAAAGAAATGTTAGGAGGTACCACTGAATGGGTTGATCAGGGTTTGTTTCATCTACCATATTTAAAATTTTCAATGTTACTTACTGATTTTTGAAGTCTTATAATCGTTACACATTTCTGCATTTTTGAACTGCAAAAGTTTAATTACTAGAATCATCATGCTCGTAATATGGTACAATAACAAAAAAATCATATTGTTTTCCGTTTATCGCGTTTAAAATCACATATAAGTTGGAAAGGTGAAAGTAGATACAATTGAGGTCACTTGAGAATGAGTATCTATGAGAATAGTATGCGGTTTGCTTCGTTACACGAAGAACTAAACCCCTGAACAAAACTTTACTACGAAACTAAGCCAAGAGCATTCAAGAGATTGGGCAGAGTCGCCTGGTTACAGGCGATTCGCGAGTCAAACTGGACGTTTTCCGCACAGAAACATTCACACGTTTTACCATTTTTACACAGAAAGCATATACTGTGAAACCTCTCTACAAGAGACACGCTCGGGACCGACAAAAGTATATTTTTCGTAATACTGTACTCTTATAATATCGACTTAATTGAGGAAGGAAAACAAAACAACAAAACAGTATGGAAAAGCCACTCTTAACGGCCGACGCCCGTTAACGATTTAACAGCCCGCCGTCCGTTAAGAACCATGGCAAGATATGAGTTGTAACTAAAGATGATACATAGGTACATTTATTTCAAGAAATGGTATTTCCTGTTTATATGATTTATTGTTATAAGAAGATAGTATTACGAAAAATTATGAAAAACACAGGGCCGATAACACAATAATATACGCGGTTGGTTCCAAACATCGGCTATCGCCTCGGTCCACAAACTTGCATTGTTATTTTCTGTTTATCGGCCTAATGACGCTTATAACTATTCAATACATTCATTGGTCCGCTACGAAGAGAGCTCGTTGGAACGTCCGTTCAGAGAGGTTTCCTCGTGTGTGTCTTTCGGAATGGACTTCGCTTTGTGGAGGTGGAGTGTGGCGCGTCATGCAAGCCAGTTTCAGCGCTGGGCGGCGCTCGCCCTCGGCTCGCCCTGGGCGGTGGGCGGGGGCGAGGGCGAGGGCGAGGGCGAGGGCGCTGAGCGGGTGGCGCTGCGCAGGGCAAGGAGGCCGGGATCCGCATCCTCGTGGACCTCGACGACCAGGAAGGTGAGTGGGCCCTGCCCCAAACAACACTTTCAAAGCAACCGTAGATCGTTTTGCATGATCTCAGATTAAATGAAGGATTGGATTCGGAGGGTTGGGTCTGGAAAACGACGAAGTTACAACCTCATTTATGGTAAAACCTTGGCCGTAACTTCATCACTTTTCTGATCTAACTCAAAGAATTCATCAAAACACTAGTGCCCAAACTGGAAACATTGATTTAAATTATACATCGCCTCCAAAACATCCATGTTTTTAAATCTGTTTTAGTAACCTCTAACATTAGTGATTGCGTGAGGGGGATTAAATTTGACAGAACCCGTGCTTATTAACTTATGAATAAGATTCACACTGACAAAAGTACGTTCAAAAATAATGTCAGAAATTAATACGCAGTAATTTTGTTCTTATGATACATTGTTGTATTGAAAAATAAAATATCGACAACTTAAAAACATGGAGCACAAAACTTCACTGTTAAAAGATATCTGCTTCAATAATCGATGTTCAAATCAATGTTTCTATAAAAACATCGATGTTTAGACAACATTGACATCGGTGTCGCATCGCATCCCTGACCATCGTTACACTTCCAAGGAGACTGCGAACCAGCGATGCTAACGAATGTGATTGGTAGACCGCCATCTAAGTTGCCAAGCTACTTTTAGTGCAGAGTCTCGCCCGGCAGGGGATTTTCAATATGTATGTAGCTTCTTTAGAAGACATCACTGAGAGTGGCCGAGTTTTAGAAACCGGCTACTCTCACTCTGTGTTCAATCGTGGTTTCCTTCGATCAATCCCGGTCGAACGCAGTACCTTAAAACAACTGCGCAGGATTCTTCCTTCCTGATCTTATCTCCACTCGTATCATTTGGTATACAGCGCTACGCAAAACTATATTGTGAATAGAAATATAGAGAAGGAATATTGGTTTGCATTCCGCTCAGTCAGCCTCTGAGTTCACTACTGAAAACTAATAACCTATGTATAGATTATTGGCTGTTGCTTCAGGGATTTAGCCCTGGCAAAGGTCGCAGTATGAGAGCCGAAACGTTGACAAGTGTGCCTCGGGCGCGGCGTCTCCCTGGCAGCCAAGTGTCTATTGACTCCAGCCGCGGAAGTCGACGTTTCCATTTTATATCCCGTTTTAACCCGCCGAAGCCGTCGCTTTGGACTCGCGCCATTCCCAGAAGACTATTTAACGCGATTCCGTGGGAGAAGTGTGATCGATAACACACAACTTCCGGCGAGAGCAGTGTGCAGTTGTCGCGCGCGCCGTCGCCTTCTGGGCTTCCGTGGAACCTCCCTTGCTTTGAGACGGCATCGAATCGTCGCTTCTGCTGTTAGTTCCAGAGTCGCAGGGGAACTTAGAGATGACCCTCAGGAGAATCCAAAATTTACATAAGATGCTTGTTCCACTATTCCAATGACTTATGTTCTGTAAAAATAATTTTGTTTAAAAAAATCGCTAGTTCTATCGATAATTCCCAATTGAGAATGATTAATTTTATATGAGGCTAAAGAAGCTTGCTCACGTTTCTGCATCTTAATTGATTGAGGGCACGTCAAAAGACAAGATCATTAGTCACGTAAGTGTAGTACCTGATTTTCCTCGGGATGTGGCGGTGATCTTCTCCCGCTGGATGGAGATATCCAGCGCCGACCTACCGGCGGCTAGCGGGATTTTTCCCAACCAAGTATCTCCCACCAACGGGGCACCACCCCAGTTAGGACAAACTCTAAGCTCCCGGCACGTGTGGTAGTGTAGTACATATGTGTAAGTAAGGGATGAGGATAAGACAAGGAAGGGGAAGGAAAGATAGCTCGCGGCCCGTGGCCCGTTTGGTAGGGTACTACTCGAGCATTCGCCTGGTGTTGATACGAGAAACCACAGAAACTACCGATCAGAGTAGCCGGCCTCTAGAATTCTCCTCCAGACAGTGACAGAATTCGATTTAGCTGACAAGCTAGTATTGAAAATCCTGCCACAATCGGGGCTCAAAACGAGGACCTCCCGGTCAGAGACTCTGCAGAGACATCAGTTGAGGCACTGAGCCATCTCTCCCTGTTTTCTGCAACTCCCAGCTAATTAAATGTGGATGCATAAGTAAAGTGTTTTTCTGGTAATACCTATACAACGGTGATAATCGCAACTCAATTCTTCCTTAGGAACCGAGAAATAATCCAGTCAAATTGCAAGTGAACACAAGATGCAAAATTCTCACTAAGCTAAATTTCTGTTAGACCTTCATTTACACGTAATAAATAAGTACTGGCAAATTCCTTAAAAAATTACTG
Organism: Teleogryllus occipitalis; assembly: GCA_011170035.1. NCBI lineage: Eukaryota > Metazoa > Arthropoda > Insecta > Orthoptera > Gryllidae > Teleogryllus > Teleogryllus occipitalis. The sequence continues at coordinate 12,165 of BLKR01007518.1, forward strand.
ATAAAGTAGATTACTGATAAAATTACTGATATTATTACTGATAAAATTGATTACTGATAAAATTAATGATAAAATATTCCTTATAATAATACTTAAAATTCTCTAAATATAAATTAGAGGTATCAAAAGTGAAAAAAAAAATCACATGTTTCGTTCGCTGTTTCGCAGTCCTCCTCAGTGCGTTACAAGAAAAGCTATAGACAAATTATAATCTGTAAGTCTCTTCAGAAATGTTTGTGCGCGAGCCCTCCCCTCCCCGAGCGGGGGAGGGGGTGGGGTGGGGGTGGGGTGGGAGCTGGCGCTGAGGGAGCGCCCGCGCGCAACTGCGCTGCGCAGAGAAGCTGGAGGCCATGGAGAAGGGCATGGACGACATCAACGAAGACATGATCGAGGCGCAGAAGAGCTTGGCGGCCATGGGCAAGTGCTGCGGTCTCTGCGACCTCTCCTGCAACAAGTGAGCGCCGTTCCCACCCAGCTCCACCCCTCGTTCTGATGATCAGGAATAATGCGACGACGGTTGCTCACGTCGAACCCCTTCACACGGCGCCACTCAGCAGCGCCTCCGAGTGGCGCGAGCAGGCGTTGCCTTAAACGGGGTATCCGCCCGAGCGCGCGGCGGCGTCGCGCTGCCGTGGCGCTCGGTGGCGCTTCCCTGCACCAGCAGCGCAGACGCGCGTGCGCGCCGCCGCCGCCGGCAGAACAGATCTACCAAAATCTGCGGCGGCGATGGTGTAACGGTTAGCGTATCGGGCTGTTATACACAATCGAAATGATGGAAGGCGTTGTCATTGTCAACAATATTATTTATTTCAATAAGAGCAGCTTTCGATGGCTTAGCCATCATCATCAGTTTTCTGCTGTTTGGAAGTCACAAAAACGACTGCAAACGACAGTCGTTTCGACCATCGAAAGCTGCTATTATTGAAATAAATAATATTGTTGACAATGACAACGCCTTCAATCATTTCGATTATGTCAATGTCAACTACAACTCACCACTAAACCAATATGTTATATCCAAGTTCGCGGGTTCAAACCCGATCGAAGCCGTGGATTTTCAAGGGCGAAAAAATCCTTCGTACGCCTTCCTTCGGAGGGGAAGTAAAGCCGGCTGTCCCATGTTAGTCGATTCACTGCATGTAAAAGATCCTCTGAGCTAAATTCAAATGGCCTGTTTCGTCGCCCAAGTAATACCTTCTTTCTCCCCTAGTAGGTGCAAGGAGCGTAACGAAATTTGCGTGGTCAGCCGGAAGAGCAGGCCTCATGGCCTGAGTGTCGCCACGTAAAAATAAGGCATTCATTCAGATCCGGCTGGCAGCGTTCACGCGAGACGCGCCACTGCGCCCGTTAGCGCTTGCTGCCTGCCTTTCGGCGGCCTCCGCCCCGAACCCTTCCGCTCTCGCGGGCGGCGGCGGCTGCGTCTGAAGGGCTCGGTGGCGCCGCCGAGTGGCCCCGTGTGAAAGCAACCTTAATTCGTAAGACTTTTTGATTGGCTCAACCAGCTTTCGATTTACTCTCATAAATGGCTACTAATCGACGTGTGAATAGTCAGGACTCACTGATTAAGAAAACAGTGAGTATTTAGAAAAAAAAATATGTATTAAGCTCGCATAGACATATGACACAAAATTGGTCTGCACCGCTCATGTTCACAGTCAGGGCGAAGTTTCGGCGAAGGGCTTGGGCGGTTTGTAACTTTGATTCTAGCTAACACAATATTTTTAATGCTTTTTCAACCCATAAGATACGACATCCATTTAATGTGTATAATTGGCAAAAGGTCGTTAGGACTAAGGGTATTAGGTCCAATGAGAGAGGGTGTAACTTTTTATGTCTAATGTCAGATGGTCCACGAAAACTCATTCAATAAAAAATTGGTCTAATGAGTAACTGGTGGGGCTACTGAATGGCACAAACTTTAGATTTTCTGATCATTTTAGTATACATTAGATTTTTGGTATTACCCCACCCTCTTCCCAACTGTTACCTATCGACGCCTAAATGACATTTTTAATAGTTTTTCAATTTTTCGGTTCTCTAACCTAGTAGAATTGATAAAAGATTTTAAGAATATTCTAGGAAAATAATAAAAATTTGATCGTTTTTATGAAAATGCGCAATTTCGAGATCATTTTCACAGTAAACTTTGTTTTGCAAAAACTTCCGACTGTGTCAAACTTTCCGAAACTGAGTTTTCAAGAAGTTTCATAAAAATATTTTAAGCACTTGTACTCACGAATGCAGCGATGTATAAAAAAAACTTCAGCAATGTAAATATTAACGAGGTGAGAGATGTCAAAATCTTGCATTAGTGTGATTTTTGAAAAATCAAAGTAATGTATGAAAATAGCGATGGGTTTTGTCAATAATATGTATGAATACATGAAAATAGCGATGGGTATTATTGAGTTAATCCGTACAAGAAAGTTAAGAAAATGGAGTCGTTTTTGAGGGGGGGAAATGAAAAAATCCTTAACGAAAAGTATCCCCCAAAATTAAAATATATTTTTCAGATTCAAGAGGCCGCGACATCAACCAGATCGATTGGGGAATATCAATTTTTGCGAAAAATCCTTCTTACGATTTAACCTTTTTCGAACTCGGACGGACGGACGGACAGACGTTTTGACGAAAACCAATTTTTCGGTATGAAGGTCCCACAAAACGTGAATATGGGGTCCACAAAGTGTTAGATAAAGTCATTTACTACCTACAGTAACAACAATTATCCACTTTTTTGTAATTGGGGACATACAATGCAAATGTTTCTGAGAAAATGTCTCAGTTTTTCGCTGCAGCATTAATTAACTTTCTCTGTATCATGTATGTAGTATGCGAGAATGTAAAATACAGGCATCGCTTGTACGCAGCAACTCTCTCTTAATTATATATTACTACGGATGTAACCTTCGTCTATGTACGTAAGTCTTCGTCTATGTACGTAACGATCTGAAACCATATAATTTACTACAACTCCTCTATAAGCGGGGGATCTAATCACGAAGTTTACGAGAATTGTTTACGTTTTCAATTAAGCATTTACGTATCATCGATTTCCCAATAAAAGTTTGGATATCATCATACAATTTTTAGATATTGAGAAAAATTGATGTTGAACGGAAGCTGGAAGAACGGATAGGAAACTTGCTCATCCAGCGACTCCCCCCATTCTCTATGGTCGGATTTGTTTCTATTCTACTCAACTTCACCTCCATATGTGTAGTTGATCTCTATTATGCATTTTATATCCAGAATAATATTTTAATATTTTGCTCTGACGTTGTTGTGTATCTCCCACGACCATCCTTTCAATAGAACTAAATATTTACTATTATGATGGCCAATAATAATGTCTCAAAGCATGTTTTATACAACGGAAACTGCTGTAAATCTTTTGTAACATCTGTCAGTGGCGGTTTCTCTGAGGAGGGAAGGGAGGAAAGTCCTCCTCAAATTAATCTTCTTCCACATCTACTTAAAAAAACCTCTCAGGAGGAACTCCCTGCTTTTCAACAAGCCCAGCTTAGTGGCCCATATATAATATCGCTTCGAGAGGAAATATTTTAATGAAGCCTTAGGGGTCGATGGAAGGTGTTGCTCCCTTGATTATGCTGCCATCTAAATGACTATGCCATACTATGTGACTTTTTCAACTAATTTACCGCGTCTCGAAACGATGCGATACGTTGAGTCGAGGGTAGAGGTTGGCACATGACGTAATCTTACAACGGGGGCTGGCGGAAGCCTAGGTGAAGAGCCAGATCGATCCCATAGATATTTCTCTCTGGTTCAAACGCAAGTCGACGGGGATAATCTAATTTGCTGCGTTATTCATTGATTTCATTCGAAGAAGTTTATTTACTTTCCTCCTCGTAATATGCACGAGCAGCCTCTGCTACCTATCATTATAAACCGAGCTGCTTCCATCTAGTAATAGAGCTGTACAACGGACGTAGAAAAATATCGGGAGTCGGGGAGGCTGTGACAACGTGTTCCGTGTGCTCCGCAGGGGCTCCTCCAACAAGGAGGACGAGGCCGTGTGGAAGGGCGGCGACGAAGACTCCAAGGTGGTGTCCAACCAGCCGCAGCGCGTCATGGACCCCAACTGCATGGGCCCGCAGACGGGATATATCGGCAAGTGAGTGCCTGAAAACAGAGCTCCTCACCCACTCAGCACAGAGGAACCCGCTTTCAAATGGGCGCTAACTGAGATCGCAGCGCCTCTAAGTGAACGCGTGCTTACTCTAGGGGCATGGGAAATTTGCGAAACATTGGAGGGAATATAGGACATGGTCATTCTTGGTAGATAATTTAATGTTTCGAAGTCACGACATAACGGATAAAGAAATATATATATATATATATATATATATATATATATATATATATATATATATATATATATATATATATATATATAGTTTATGTTACGTATTACGTTATGCATTGTTATGTATTGTATTGTTATTTTGTATATATAACTTCTTCTTTGATAATGATTCGTCCTAAATTGATATCTCGGTTTTTCCCGGACATATTGATTTACAAACAACTGGACTGTTTTAATTGAAAGATTACAATAAAATTTTAAGTTAGCAGGAGGTCTTACTAGTTATGGAGTGGTTGCGTTTCAGGATCACGAACGACGACCAAGAGAAGGAGATGGAGGAGAACATGGAGCAGGTGGCGGCCATGGTGGGCAACATGCGCAACATGGCGCTGGACATCGGCAACTCGCTGCAGAGCCAGGAGGCGCTGCTCAACAGGATCACGCGCAAGGTACGCCACATGCTCAACAGCACACGACCAGCGCGGCGGCGGAAACTGCGAGGGTTACGCCAACATGGAACTATCGAGAGTGACAGATTGCAGATAGGTTAGCTTCATGTGTTTGAATTTCGGTGAGTTTGTGACTTCTGTGGCGATCGAGTACTTAGATTGAGTGCCTTATCGGAGGTTGGGTTCATCACTTCCTGACAAATGCCGGAGCAGAACCCCACAAAATATAACCCTGACCGCACTCCGTCGTCTTTTCCCTGTTCCTTCCATGTCCCCCAATTCCGATTGGAACATCTTGAAGGAGTACGTCGTAATTTTGGAAACAAAAATTGATCGCGGCCGTCTGCGGCTAAGTCCAGCATTTGTACGGCATGGGCAGCCCTTGTCATGACGAAACCTTGCAGGCAGGGCCTAACCGCCGACCTCAGCCAATCTCAAGGAGGGAGGAGCCTAACATCGTAGGAAATGGCGGACGTCGCTAGGTCAGATGTGGGAATAATTTCACACAAAAATGCGCAGAAGGAAACAATTTTATGAACATGAAAGTAAATTAATTGAAATAAATATATTATAAATGCATACACTTAACCAGTGTTAGCACAATTCTTTTTGAAGAAATTACATTGATATGAGATAAAATAACTCTAAGTTTAGAGCACGTAGTTTCTCATGCACATTTTAATTTCAAGATTATTGTTACATGCATAGTACATGACCTTTATCAAATATCCACTTTACTAATCGACAAAATCTACAGTAAACTATTATAACGGCAGAATTGCAATTGTTCATGTGTTAATAAAATTTGCAAAATTTGCAAATTCGTGTATTTCTGTAATCGATAGCAGACTTACAGGGAATCCTTTCAATTAAAGACAACAAAATTCAAAGGTAGCTGCTTGGCTGTTCGGGAGACGCCACGTCCTACGCGTAACTTCGTAATGGAAATGAGACGTTTACAATGTTTTTAACTCCACTTTTCGAAGGTTGCGGTAGCTCAGTGGCATCACTGCAGTTGTCTCTGCAGCGTCGCTGACCGGGAGGTTCTAGAGTTCGAGTACCGACGGTGGCGGATGCTCGAGTGTAGCTACATATCTAGGTCGAAAATAGCTACTGTTTGGAGGAGAATTCCAGTCTTCGGCTGCTCTGATCCGGTAGTTTCTTGTGGTTTCTCCCATAAATAGCAGAAAAATGGCGGAGCAGTACCTTCACAAACGGATCACGGAGCGCGCGCGATCTTCCCATCCTCATTCTCACCCCTTCTCTTCTTTTGCACACACACACACACACACACACACACACAGATGCCCAACTTCACCACATATGACGGGAGACCAGACTGAAGCATAGACCTGGCTGGAGCTTGGCCAGGCTGGGAAAGATGGGGGTGAAACACTGCATGTCGAAGTGTAGGTGGACGTTGAAGCGAGGAAACAGGGGCGGCTGGCGCCCAAACAAACTGGAGGGTGCAGCTCCATCGAATGACGGAAATGTAGTTTTTAAATTCCAAAACACTAATATATAATAAAATGAAATCAATTCGTGTAAATTCATTAAAACTAAGTTTATTAAAAATCCGCATTGAAATATTATTTCCATATTTTTATGCGTAGTGTCAGGCGTATTCGTGTCCCGCGCACGTAGTTCTGGCTTTTATTTCCAGTGTTCGCTCACGTTTTTGTACTAGTTATGCACTGAGTCAATTTCAGGTAATAAAATTCACACAAAACAAAAAAAAAGATCATGGTTTCGAAAATGCGGTGATCGCACTCCAGCACTTTGCAACGAGCACTATTGTTTGGACACGTTTTATACAAATATAGTTATTTTATTTCGAAAATTTCTCTACCCTGGGTATATTGCAATAATGAAAGATCTACACATACACACGCACTCGCATTCACAACACGCTCGCAGACTGTTGGCAAGGCCGCAAAGAAGCACACACCGTAAGAGACGGAAAGGGACTTCCTTCCAGAACGGCCAACTTTACACAAACACATCACATCAAATCGACGTTTACACTTTACACAATCATATGAACACATCAAATGGACGTTGTGAATCAACAAATCTAATATCAAATGAAAACAAATTCTCCAACTATCATAAATAAATATTTCAGTGCTGTCAATAATTGACCGAACTCTTATACTTTCAATAGCATGCCAAATTCATAAAATTAAGTTGCAGCAGAGTCAGACGAAGACAAAATATTGGTATTCACCTCGGACTACCTCGGACGCCCAACAACACTCGGCGACAAGACCCCTCTACAAACGTGGTAGCTTCACGAACGACGTGAAGGCGCTGTGTTAAAATGTAGGCCCGCAGTAATAGAGCCTAGATCGTGAGATGGTGCAATAGCAGGGAGAGTACCATTTTTATTTCAAAATAGGTTCACGTACATCGATATTGCTGTAATATCTTGAATATTGAATTTATTAAAAGGAAAATGTAAAATCCTAACATACGAGTATTTTATTTTTCGATTATCTGGCGGTTGTGCAACCGTGCAACCTAATCACCAGCCGCCACTGCGAGGGAAGAATACCGCCACCTGCCTCCCAGTTTTATAACATGCACTACATTTTTGGTATAATTAGCATTTTAGTTAACGCGGCCCGAAACTATAAATTAATGACAATTCGCTGTACTCGATAAAATAATAGAAAATATTATTTTTCGAGAACGTTTGACTAACGTTGTATGAGCTTCACGTAGTCAACTCCCAAAGTAAAATTACGGAGAAAAGTTTTATTTAATGTGTTGTGAACTTTGCCAGTAAAATACTGCTTTTGAAAAAACTCGCACTTTAAGAGTCGCTATTGCTGCAGATTTACTTATGAGAATTCTGCTTTCCTCTTTGTCAGCTACAAAGGCTAACTATGTAGTGATATTCCAAGATGGCACAGACTTTCTCGTACTTGTTAGTTTCCTAATATGTGTATTGTGAGAAAGCTTTTCGATATTTCCGTACTCTCTTCCCAGCTGCAATCTCTTGGCGCCTTAAATACTTTTTTTTTTACATTTTCTCTGTATTTCACTCCTTTATGGCTGAATTAAAATACGACTTTAAGAAAATCATAGAAGAGTGAAATCAGTTTTTATATGCCTATTTTCATTGAAACATTGGAAGTCATTAAAAAATGTTTTTGAGCGTTTCTGAAAATGCGCAGTTTCGGTTAATTTTCCCAAAAATAGTTTGTTTTCGAGACACTTCATTTAAAATAATTTGAAGCACTTATACTTACAAATGCAGTAAGGTAATGTAACGCCCCTAATGTAAATATTAACGACGTGAGAGATATAAAAAAAATTACAGTTGTTAAATTTTTTTCTGAAAAAACAAAATACATCTAAACGAAGTTTATGATACTTTATTAAGTGAATTTAGCACTGTACGTACAGAACGTTTAAAGAAAAAAAAAATTAAAGCAGGTTTTGAAAAATCTTATTTTTAATTTATAATTTTGCTTATATTTGACTCAAACTTGAGCGAAAACTACTAATATTTTCTGAAAAATATACGTGATATTTATTAAAATCGCTGGAAAATATTATTATCGCTCCTAACGTCGCTCGTTTTCAAAACATGCACTCATACAATAAAGCTTAACATTATAAAGTAATTGCCTACACTACTATTCCGCGCAAAGAATACTCTCAAACTTTACTACACGATTACGTTAAATCATACAAATAATAACTACAATCCCTCATGTTCACAGTCTTAAGGTCAACACACTTAACAGAGTATTAAAGTCAAAAAGACCAATTACTGCGCTACACGATAGTGTGTTATTCTCAGTTCACGAAAAAGAAAACAAAACCTTGGAGGTATCGAACTATCACGGTTAACTATCACATTCCCCGTTCTGAACAGTTCCATCGCATAAAATGGCAGTGATTTTGCATGAAAATGCAAACATCGCATCGCATTTGCATCGCATCGCATCGTGACATCGCATAAAAAGTGTGATTTTGTGCTGAAATAACGTTTACGTGGAAGCTTGATTGTGAATGTGCGTGTGTTCGCAGGCGGAAGTGAACGAGAGGAACGTGGCAGAGGCTGTGGAGAAGGCGCACGCGCTCATGAAGGACTAAACCCCGTCGCCCCTCGCCCATCGCCCGCCCCCGCGCCCGCAGCCCCGGGTCTCGCCCCAGCGCCACGCCCACCCAGCGCCTCTCCGACGCTTCAGGAATTCGCATCTGCGCCCCAGCGAGCCACATCTGGCCTGCGAAGCACTTCCTCCAGATCTCTCCCTTTCCCGTGGACTGACGTTGCAACAAGAGCTCAAGACCAAAAGATTGCAATTATTTAAATTCGTCGTGTCTGGACGCTTAGATTCACAAAAGAGCGATTGCCTGATTTCTCTGCGTCATCATTTTCTCCTTTGCACTATTTTATTTCTTCTAAGGACAGTGCCCTCAGTGTTCACCTTATCCTTTTATTACCTTTTCTACAGGCAATTTCCTAGATATGCTTCCTAGATATGCATCTTTCGTGCAAACTACCCATGAGTTCTTTAGTTGCCAAACATTGGTGATGTTTATTGTGTTATTTTGAATGTTTTTGTTTAGCATTTTGGCATCATTTTCAAAACTATTATTTGTCTTTTAGAAGATGGAACTGAAGAAATGTTATTGCACAGAGCACCAATTTTGGCAATGAAGGTTTTTCTCTCTCTTCCGATCGCCTGTCACCGTTCCTCTTGCTTAGATCAACTGAAGCGCCCGCGTCCTCGAAGTCTCACAAAGGAAGACAGGACGGCGATTTTCGGTTGTCGAGGGTCTGCATGAGGCGGAAACAAGGGATACAAGCCAAAACTCCTACGTTTCTGTCGTGTACTCTCTAATGAATCAATATATAAGTCTTCGGGAACTAGAGATACTTCCACCGCACTTTTGGAGTCACAATGTTTTTGCAAAGGATGTATACGTTATAAAATATCAAATGTACTCGCTAGATTGAAACACATTTTTTATAAAAACTTAAGTTGACACGATTGCAGTCAAGGGTTTCTTGTCTGTGAAAACTGGAGACCGTATATCAAGTGATCGTATTTATGCCCAGTGGCTTCTTACAATCGTTGAAAAACTAGTATTATCCCCTAAATTACTTTGGTCCAAAAGAAAATAATGAAGTTACGTTGTGCAAGTTGTGCATCATTATTATTGTTATTATTAATATTATTATAATATTATTGTTATTATTATAAGCGTTATCGTTTTGAAGGCATTGAAACAACGTACAACTTATTGAATCCCAAAATATGGTTTCTGGAGATAATATTTCTAACAAACGTTAAGTACTTTTTATTACATAATTTAGCATGATGTGATACAATGATCATAATGTATTCATAATGCCGGAACTATTGGTTCTTGAGTGTTATGCTTAACAAGGGCGTGGAGACACAATTAGGCTGTGCACGTCTCAGACGTCGAGTGGCGTTCAATGGTTAGACCTTTCTTGGCGTTCTCGTGAGATCAGGCCGAGAAAATAAGTTTCTGTGTTATGCTATTTCAATTTGCTTACAAAACTCTCACGTTAATGAAAGGATTAGTAATCAGTGTGGGACAATAAAAAGGAAACGAAACGTAGATAGATTCCGCTTTGCGCCGCGACGACGTATCTTCAGACTCAATATTCACTCGGCACTCCCGCGGGGAGTGTGTGCTCATGCCTACGAACGGTGCCTTGTTCAGTTATTGGGGAAGCCTCCTCCAAACCGTAGCAAATTCTAATGCACCGAGTAAGCAACCTGCATCAAAACTATCCTATCTCCTATTAAAAACGAAACTTTTTTCAACAATTTCTTCTGTTACAGATGACGGGGAAATATTTGAATTGATGTTCTGACCCACGTGGCCTTTAAAATATATTAACATCTGACCTCTCTCGAGAATCGAATCGGCTACTCAAATCATCGAGGTTACTTGTACTAGTTGAAGTTGTGCATATGCTGTTAAGGACTCGCGGTTTTTTACAAGGCGCCACAGTTATCTTGCAAAAGTACCGAATCTCACTTGAAGGCATGAAAGGGCACTCAAACCGTTCATTTACGGTTCCTTTGTGGGCGTTTACCCGGCCGCCTAGCAAGGACCTAGAATTTTTGTGTTCTTACTATTCAGAACATCAACTAGAAATATTTTCATGAAAACATTAGTACAGCGGAAATAAAAGTTTCATCAAAATCGGGGACAAGGTAGTTCTTATGCAGATTGGCCAATAAATACACCCTTTTCTTCAGTGCCAATTTATAAACTTGTAGATGTTTTCCTTGTTCAGTATTTTAATCAATATTGTTAGGGGTCGTAGAAAGGTAAACAATTCACTGTTCAGCCTTTGCGGTGCCTAATACACTTCTTGTAAAGTACCTTATACAAGCACGTTAATCGTATGTGTACTTCCATTCCGTCCTTTGTCGAACGAAGTGCTAAATCCTTTACAGAATTCCCTTTACTCCAATAACGAATTGTCAAAATCCACGAGTCGAGTTGACAGGTGGGCAAAGATGGCACAAGTACGAAATACCATCGGCCTTATAAGAAACCTCTCCCAAACATTGGTGATAGAGAAAAGCTGATAGAATTCAATTAATCCGTTACAGATTGTGAAATGTGATTGCGACAATCAAAACTTGCAAGAACATCACCTGATTTTTAGCTCCTACGCCTTTTCGTTTGTACGACGGGATTTAGAAAGCCACTTTTCTAGTTTGTAGTGTTTCTAGAAAATACGTTTAGGTAATTTACATGAAGGAAAAGTAATTAAAAATTCATCATTAATGTGCAGCATAAACATTACTTATATTAATGTTAATGTTAATAATTATTAGTACGAAACAATATTATTTGCGCAGTGATCAAACAAAGAAAATCATCGACTCGTTTCTTTTGATTCAGAATGAGATATATTTGAAATACGTAATTTACGTTTCTACTTCTGTGATGGAAACTCACAGTGATAAGATATATTTATACGTCATTGGCCAAGGTTTCATTTCAACCACGCAAAAACACATTCAAAATATTTGGAGGTAATGTTCCTGAAAAATAACAACCACACGCAATAGAAAAAATCGTCTGACTGACGAAAACTGGCAAGCCAGGAAAGAGAAATCGGGGTTTTCTAAGAGGTGCTCCTGGAAGCACTGACGGACCGCCTAGCATTTTAGGGCCAAAGAACAGGTCAAAGGCGCTATTCACATTCTGCGCATTTGCGAGTTCTTGTAAAGGTCGCGCAAGTAGGAAGCAACATAATCTTCACAGTCGTATATACAAATATAGCACCGGTGTCGTGCATTAGCCTTACGAAATATGTAGATAACACATATTAGTTTTGAATTTCCATCTCGTATAAAGTTTTGAGACATTGTATGCTACTCGATAAAAGAAATTTAAACTTTCGCCAATGTTTACTATCAAGCATGCAGATTTATTTTCGGTATATTAACCAAAGTTATTACAGAACATGGGAGTGGAGTTCGCGAGTCATGGCTTGCAGCTGCCTACCTCGGGGCATTTGGCTGCCGCGATTTGTTTTCTTCTTCCTACATTGCGAGACCTGTGAGAAATAATACTCCTGAATCGTTATCACACTCCTATTTGCATGATCTCGGGGCTACGAGCGAAACCATTTCATTATTCCAACTTCTCTAGATCATTGAACATAGCATCCATCACTTGCCCTGAGGCGCCTTCGAAGATTCGTAGTATCTAGTTCTGTTACGACTTCCTTGTTTCAATGGCATGTCGCCACTTGATGATGCATGGCTAGTCCAGAAGAAACACTACATAATGAAGGGAATGCCACTTTCTGGAACTCCGTTCAGTCTTCTAGTAGTTTCTCTCTAGCGTTATTCACTCAATTCCTTACGAGTGAACTAGTGCGTTCTTACATTCGAGACAAAGGTTTTTGTCCGATTTCATACTACTATTACTCGTCCTAAATGCTGGTAGGGCACTACATCTGAATGTACTAGATAAAAACGGCCTAAATATCTTGGCACAATCACCGTAAGTTGAGGACTATGACACCTCAGGCAAGACAATGGTGCTCTTAATGGCATGTTATACCACTGTAAATGTTGACACGCATTTCAATACGTTGTCTCGTGTTATATCTGACGCAGACAAATCGCCCTAGTGAGGCTAGATGGTGCAGCAACATTATTTTACGAAGGGATTTAGGATTTTTTCATGTACACTCTATTGTGTATGTGATAATTGAATGTTTGTTGATATGTAAAAGATTAAATACCTTCCTATTAATAAATGTTATAAATTTGTTATAGGCATTCATAATTGAACTTTTTAATAAAAACGAACATACTTAATATAAAAAGGTATAGTATTATTTTTAACGTTGTTGCATACATTTATTGCTTTGTAGAAAGACTATTGCTGAATTGGTTGTTCTCTGATTCTGTAACATATGCAATGAGAATAAAGTAATTTGAACAGAACGGATGAAAACATCGATGTTCATTGGTTCGATACTCTCGCTCTCAAAACATCGATGCTTTCATTGCTTTTATTCTACCAATTCGCTGTGTACGCCATTTCCAGAGCCGAACCCTGATGCACGTGGCGAAGGCCTCCGCGCGCGGTTCCCACTCGGGGCCCCCACCGCTCGCCTGCGTCTCGCTTTCTCTGCGCGAACAGCATGGAGCGAAACAATTGAAGCGAAGAACGTCGTGTTTGTCAATGCTCCAGCAATCGCTGACAAAACCGCCAAACGGCGAAATATTTGCTCAGAGGAGACACCTTAAACTCTTAAAGAAAGGTGTCGCACTGAACTTCTTAAAGATACTCGAAGGCCACTGCATACCTGTAAAACAATCTTCACATTTACAAGGAACATGTGCACTTGGTATTTTGCAGAAAATCCTTTTTATGGTTTATTGGTTCATTGCTGTGTGTTTTCGGATCTGAAACAAAACAAGTGACGGTATTGTTAAATACCCTTGCGGGCCTTTCTGATTCTTTAGGCCCTCGGGTCTTTTGAATATTTTATGACCCACTCTAAAATCAACACAACAAATACATTTTTATGAACTCGATTTATTCAAGTTAAGATATAAGCAAATACAATTAATAAATGGCATAATGTTCAAATAAGTAAAATAACTCGCTATAAACCTTATTTTGTATAATTGATATAAAAATTGCAAGTTTGGAATCTTCCCGTGAATTTACAATATTGCCATTAGTCACTCTTATTTCACTGTTTTCGTATCACCTTTTTTTAGAAGCATTCTGCATGTTTCTTGAGTAGCAATACTACTAGAAGTAATAATACTATACTATACAAAGCACGTTGGTTACATCCTCGAAATGTTATTTTTTGATGTTATGAAATATTCCAAATAACTTTTGGCAATAGAGGCCCCAATAGAACCCAACTAGACAATAGAGATCCCAATAGAACCCAACAAGGCAATTTAACCCAAAAGTACCGTTTCATCAGCGCAATGCTATTTTCCATATAACTCTCACATACACCATAATCATTTTCATATATTTATCTAGATTTTACTGGAAACCACTGTCCGTAGTTTTGCTACCTTTTACGAGAATTTCCGCCGGAACTTCACAATATTCTTTCATTTTGTACGAACAAATCAGACCAACAATGATAATGCAATAGTAATTACTGTTTTGTTTTTCTGACAAATGACGATTACAATGGGTCTTTTCATTTTAGACGCCAGAAAAGTTTTCAAATGTTTCGAATTATTGTTTGATTCAGCAAATAAGTAGTAAACCATAAAGTTTTGTACTTATCACGGGCGTTACTGGAGGTTTTTGCCCCTTAGGCAACTTCAAACCCCTCGGACCAGAGGTCCTCGAAGTTGGAAGTCGCCCTCCTCTCGTGCAAAAACATCTACTTAACGCCCTACATCCATAAATAACAATAAATGCTTTTTCTGGCTGGTACACTTTAATGGACGTTAAAATACGTCCGTTGAAGAGGTTACAAAATACGAATGGGGCGTGGCACACGAGCGCGCTGCGCGGCGTTCTCTGCTTTGTCCGGAGAAAGTCCGTGAAGATACGGATTTTGGAACGTGACGCGACGCTCGTGTGCTCTCAACCTGAGAGTGTCAATGAATACTACTCGTACAATGCAGAGCATGATCAAAGAATCGCCTCGCTTTTCAATGGCATACAAAGTACAAGAGTTCATTTAATTCCATTTTTCATTAAATAAATTTGATTTGTATTTGCATCTTCCCCTCATGAAGCTGATGATTCTTATTTTTAAGTGATTTTATATACTGTAAAGAAGCGAAAGCTGGGTCTTCCTCGTTTGTAAATTGTGAATTTGAAAAGCATTGCAATGTAAACTTCACAAAATTTGTAAGTGAACTCGACCATTAGTATTTTTCAACTGCAATACAGTTTTCATTTTAAATGTTCTTTTATATTTTATCTGACTCCTGGCATAGAGCGTGTAATGCTATACTGCGCTTGACGTGGCCATTATATATCGGCTTTCTCAATAATTGACTTTTTTATCAATATACAGCTATAGTGATATCAAATCATTCTTAATATATTCCAAAGTCTGAAAAAAGGTTCGATGAAATATTAAATCTATTTTCCTGACAGAATTCAATACATATTCATTGAAAAGATTTTTGAAATAAGCCGTACGTCTTACGACCAATATAATTTCTTTATACGTCTACAAACATCCAACAAAGTGAGCTTATTAATAGATTCATTCATTTTCTTAGAAAATATTAAAATTGTGAAATCAATGGAAATGGACGGCGATTGACAAACGACAATGGTCAATTCTACAGACAGGGGCTCCCATCGTCACCAGGAACGATGTGGGCGCGTTTCCAGCGCCACCACCAGTCGGCGAACTTGAACACCGTGCAGAACGTGAGTGGGCTCCGATTCAAACAAGAGAAAAAGGTTTGACTTTGGTCACGAAACAGGTGAGAATATTAGGTACCTCATCCCCGCCCAACAAATATAGTCTGAAATTCTATCTTCCTAACTGAACAGATAAACTTGGACACCCATCGATCTGAGGGAGGGGCGAGTTTACCAATCGCTATGAGTTAGAATTTTCTGCAATGTGTGTCTATGTGATTGGCAGATAATCCTACAGGGCAGGAAAGACGCTGTCCCGTGGATAGAGCCTCATTTGTTAACGTACCGGAAATGCCGTTATCTTACGGAGCCGAGGAACAGATTTTGCTTGCGCGTGCGCCATGACGGAGAAATATTTCTGAGCGGATGCTTTCAGTCGAGAATTGGTGTCCATTGACCAGTGAAAATTTAGCACTTTCGCAACAATTACACTAACTATTAGCAATCAATTTGCAACTCCAGTCGAAACTGCTACTTTGAAATATTTAACTCAGGCTTAATTTTGCGGATCCTCCCCGGACGTTCTAGCGTATAATACGAACTGTTTATAAAATTGTTAATTTTTGCAAAATTGTTCTCTATATCTCTCAATGAAATTTGTTCTCCATAGTTGATTCTTTCAAGAATGTCACGTACATTTTTTTGAAAATTTTAGTAGTTTTTGGGCACTATTGCGAGCAATATGTGCAATATTAAAAAATTACAAAATCAAGATTTTTTTGAAAACTCCTCCACATTTTTTCTTGAAACTTTTGGCAGAGATAGTACTAAATAAGCTATACGAGATGACATAAAAGACATTTGCTCTATTTTTTGTTTTTTCAAAAATTACAAAAATGTAATTCTTTTGACTTCTCTCTCACGAGGTTAATATTTACATTACTAGCGATTTTTTCACATTAATATATTTATGAGTAGATGTGCTTTAAATAAAGTCATTTAAAGTTTCTCGAAAACACCTTTTTTTCTGTTAAAATTAGCTCAAAATTGTGTGGCAAGTTCCAATAGCTAGCCCAGACCAAAGAAAATAGAAAAGTAGTACGAGAAAGTCTGTGCCATTCCATAGCACCACTAGTTTATTATCTCCTCTGAATCCGCTTTAAACGGAACACAATCCGATGATTGCACGGACAATCTGACCGTGCAATCATCTTCCGTTCTCGACATATTGACGGCCGGTTTCACCACCAATAGGCCCTATTTAAAATTTTAAGTCCTCCTTTATAATTTTAAGGCAGGCTTAGAAGACGTTTTCGTTTCACCATCCCCTTTAAGATTAACTTAAATGAATAATAATACCCCTTAAGTTTTACTTAAATTAAAGCACATCTTAAATTAAAGCACAAGTATAGATATTTCTAAATGAACGTATATAACTTTATATTAATATTTTCGATTCAATTTATCATTCAATAATTCAGGATCATTATAAAACTGTTAATTTGATGTTTTTATGTTATAATATAGGAATGCGAATGCATGTGAAATCGTGTTACATTCTCTCTTCCTCTAAATTAGTAAATACATGCAAACAGATTTTTTTGTTACAAAATTCAACATCGATAGCGGAGCTCCTAAGTATCAATGCGAATTTTAAAATAGTTGTTCTTTATAAATTCAGTAAAATTGCATATTTTTTAAATTCTAACGTTAAGCAACAGAAATTCACTAGCGAACCTCCATTGCAATGTGAAATATAATAGCAAATTCTTAATACATATAAAATGACTGGCCAAGGTTAAACTATCTTATTCCATAGATGACATGTCATCCGCAATGAAATTTCATTGCAAAATTGTATTTCTTTGCATTGTTAATACATATTTTTAAAATACATTAATAATTATATTTAAAACATTTTTATGATTGGCGAACATTTCAATGAAATTTCGTGAATTCCTAAATGGTTGAAAATAAATACAGTCTTAAAATTGAAGTATTGTAGCATCTTAAAATATAACAAAGATACGTGCTTAGGAAAGCCAATTTTTAATACTAAAATAAATAAAAAAACTTGTTAAAACAATTCAAAGTGATTTAGTGTTAATGTTTATGGTTCAGTAAATATCTATGACGTAGCATTTTCTAGTGAAAATACTTAGAACGAACTTGGTGATCAAGTTATATTATCTTCCCAACAC
The DNA here is from genome assembly GCA_011170035.1 of Teleogryllus occipitalis. Classification (NCBI taxonomy): domain Eukaryota; kingdom Metazoa; phylum Arthropoda; class Insecta; order Orthoptera; family Gryllidae; genus Teleogryllus; species Teleogryllus occipitalis. The sequence goes on from BLKR01007518.1 coordinate 29,984, forward strand.
ATACTACATTTCAGTTTCAATCCCACAAATATCGGCAGAGTTCGAAGGTGGTTTGTTGGACGCTACTCTCCACACTATGAAACTCCCGAAACCATGAATTTTGCACGACCATCTATACAGAAAGGACGTAGCGGTTTATGAAAAGAAAACGGACCATTCAAGGTACCTCATGATCAATCGTTGAAAAAGTTTAACCAATAAAATCTACCTCTCAGGAAAATATCTAGTAATCAATGTTAATTATCACCGCTTAACATTATGTTTACTATTTCGATACTTCCAACATCCCAATAACCTATAGAAAACGAATGTTTTTCAGGTTATTATAAAAAATTCAATAAATATATGTATTTATTCAAGTTATTATTTGTAAAACGCTGAAAAATCTAAGATGTTATTTTAATCTGTGTGTTCATCGGAGGTCTGAGATTAAAACAAAAACTGACAAGCAGAGAAAATTAAAGTAAATGTGAGTGATTAATGAATTTGAATCATCAAATGAAAACCAATGTTTCTTGCTTCTTATAATGCCACCTTGTTTAATGAACATGTAATTACATGTGATAAATATATTTAAACATGCAAATTAATGAAAATTTTGAATCAGATCTACATTTAATAGAAGTTGTTTGTGGATTTATAAAAGGGCGCGTGGCAGCAGAAACAATTGGTGCAACCTTAGAAGAAAAGGAAACGTTTTGCAGAGAAGCGTTTGCACAATACAGTGCTGATCAATGGAAGAAATCCTGCGAGCATGTGCAGGAATAGAGGCGACATAATAATTCAGATAATGTGATGTACCAACAAACGATGTATTCATTTCTTTGGACACTCCTGGGAGTGCGAGTTCCTCTTTTAACCAAGAGGGCAGTGATGACAAGTGCGATCGCTGCGTCTCGCAGTCGCCTCTCCTTGTCGCCTACGCGCTTCCTAATCGCCGAGAGCGGAAATCTCAGCTGCCGCAGGGTGGGGGCAGCCTCCAAGACTTCACCAAAGGTACGTTCGCCATGATGTTTTTTTTTTTTTTTTTTTTTTTTTTTTTTTTTTTTTTTTTTTTTTTGCGAGCGGTTCAGATATAATTAAAAATTACGAATAAAGGAGTTACACCACTTGGGCAATAAGTGACTCATACAAATTTTAAGGATATGGTTTAGTACTTCTAGGAAACGTTTGATGTGAACAGATTGATGAGGTTATGTCTCATTTTGTATATTGAATCGTCAAAAATTAAAAATATTGAATAATGTAGTACCATTAACTTTCAAAGTTACGTCCTTGAAATATACTGTGTTCTTCTCTCCTTAAGATTGTAGATACAATGAATTAGCATATAGAGGATGGACTCGTTTTTTTTCTTTTTGGACCAAAGAGGTAAAAATGCAAGACTGTGAATAATAAATATTTTATTTTCAATGTGCGCCTGGTCCAACATTTCACAGAGACAAAAATGAGAATTCGATTTGTTAAACACATTTTTTTCTTTCATGAGCAGTGCATTTGTTCTTTAAAGTTTTCTAGACACAACAGTGCAGGGATGTCCAATGAGGAACAGAACAAACTCATTTATCTTTCTCCTAGAACTGTTTGTCACGAACTTAGCTAGACATTAATTCGAACTTTAATAAGCACTTATAATTGTAAAATTGCAATTGCAAAAAGAGTAAAATTTTAAAGTTCTAATTGTGATATTTTTACAATCACAGCCTCAGTCCACATGTCAATAAGAAAAATTAAAGCAACCGATAGCTGGAATAGCTTGGTGTATGAATGGTGCGTCTCATGCCTTAAGGAAGAGAACGTATGCGCAAGCCTTTAGCTTGCCAGTCAAATGCTTAAGTGTGGAGGGTTGTGGTGTTGCTTGAGTGTCGATCAGATGTTGAAGTCTTCGGGGTTCTGGTGTTGCTTGAGCAGCGGCAGCAGAACAGCGAAGACGAAGATCGCGATGAGCACCACGAGCGCCATGAGGCCCAGGAAGCCGAAGAGGCCGAAGATGCCCATGACGAGGAAGCCGACGATCGCGCCCACCACCATGTGGCTGCCCAGCAGCCCGGTGGAGGAGAGCAGCGCCAGCACCAGCAGCACGGCCAGCATGGTGACGGCGCCCAGCACGCGCGACACGCCCAGCCCCAGCAGCGCCAGCAGCATGCCCATCGTGCCCGCCATGCCCACCGTGCCCAGCACGGCGTAGCGGCCCAGCAGCCCCAGCGCTCCCAGCACGCTCAGCGCGCCGAACACGGCCAGCAGCCCCAGCGCCGACCACGCGCCCAGCCACCCCATGCCCGCGCCTGCGCCTGCGCACCAGGGCCACAATGGGTTAGCGATGCGCACCTACGCATAACCTTTTTTTAATTTTTATTTCTACCTGTTCAATTTTTCAGGGTTTTGAAAGAAAGATATATTACATAATTTTTTTTGGCAAGATGCCAGCGACTTTCATACTAGGTATGACATTTTTACCTATAGTTGAATAACAAATAAATATAAAATATATATTTTTTAAATTAAATAGTATGTTGAAAAAAATAGTTATATGTATTTGAAAAGATTTGGAACATATGTATTACTGTTTAAATTTAATGGGGGTGAAAAAACATCTTTCGGAAAACGTGATTTAATGCGAGAAGAATTATAATTTATACCTAGTTTGTAGTGTTGAAAAGCGGGAGCAGAAGGTAAAGTTTCAAAAAATTTATCGGTTTGAAGATTGATGTAATTTTTAATTTTTTCTATTTGAAGTTCACGGTGAATATGTTTGTTGGAAATAAATCATTCAGCTTTTATTATTTTCGTAAAAATTTGTTTTGTATTGTGTGTATTTTATTTATGTGTGTTGTAGAAGCATTGCACAAAATGGGGCATGCATATGTTAGGGATGGACGAATTATTGATTTATACAATAACAAGCCGCAGTCAACTCGTAATTTAGAGTGACGATTTAATAAAGGATATAATTTAGAAATTTTATGGTAAGTCGAATTGGATATGTTATGAATATGGTGTTTCCATGTCAATCTTCTATCTACATATAAACCTAAATATTTACCTGAAAGGTTATTTTCCATCCAGGATACATTTGTACTATTTATTATTAATGGGGGGGATTTGTTGGTCTACAAATTGTAAAGATTTTGGCTTGAGTTTTAGAAGAGTTTACTACAATCTTCCAATTTTGTGTCCATTTCACATACATTTTGAAAATAAATTTATTAAGACCATTTATTTAGTGTGTTCGACGAGTGATAGATATCCACTTTCTTTTTACGAAGCTATTGCTGATATTCATGCATTTTATAAAACATTTAATGAGCATAACCTATATTATATATCCTTGCTATTATCTACTATTACATTATTAAGTATTCTCTACTCTGAATATCTAGTACATAATTCAGGTAATGGGATAAAATGAGACACAACTAATGCACCTAAAATGCTGTGAAATATTTCATTCTATTCAATATCAGCTTAAAATCTCGAAAAAATAATACATTTTATCAACATTTTACTTTTATAGCTAAAAACGCGTCGTTGAACGTTGTTAAGGCAAACATGGTCCAGACGAAAAATAAAGAAAATCGTGTAGTGTCTGGAGGGAATATAATCCCGTGATTTATGTAAATATGTCTTCACAATGTGTCCACTACAATCAAGATGCGAAGATAATTTATTACAATGGTGTAATAGAAACACTAAAATATTACCTTTCTGTTAGTAAGAAGCGCAATTCATTTCTTGTATACTGAATTTCTTTTAACCGTATAGACCTTTCTCTAATTTACGACAGAGTAAAGATTACAGGTACCAAAAGATTCCATATTCGTGAAGATTCAGCATCACCTATGAACATATTCAGAGATATTTAGTACAAGAAGGTAGAGATCAATCCACATCAATATGGAAGGCACAATAAGTTTAGAATAAGTTGTAATTACCTAGAAGCACATCGTAGAGTGCCCATTCCTCCTTTCTTTCCAAATTCAAAAGTTCAGTTTCAGTTATTACCAAGTACACTCATTGTCAGATGCATAAACTCGACTTGTATGCCTTCAATCATGCTCATTACGTCTTAAACATCATGTCTCATTTTTTCCTTTTAATTCATATATTTCATTAAAATATCACATTAGAGAAGAAAATGCATATTCCTCTTTATTTCCCTAACGAGCTCCGAACTATGTCAAATTCAGAGTATTTGAAGATTTTGTTCTTCCAATGGGCTATTAAAATTCCACATTCTCAATATTTCTTTTCCACATATTTTAACTTTTCCTTGGGGAACGGAAAAGAGGTATAGAAAATCATTCAGTAAATCCTGAAATGGCATGTAAAACTGTTCTCGAAATTCACTAACGCTTTCAGTTGCAATCACACACTAATTCACCTCAAAGAAAGGAGCATTCATGGCCTTCTGGCATTTGTTTTAAGGTAATGTTATAAACTCTCTGATTGAAGGTACAAAAACACTAATGCGAGAAATAAATCATTCTAAATGAAAAGATAATGTATAAAAAGTTAAAATGTAGTGAAAACGTAGAACTGGTAAGAGAATCATGGTCCAAATAGCGACTAAGTTATTTAATAATATCATTTTTACAAATCTGTCATACTCATATATTGGAATTTATATATCGAAAATGTATTGTTAAATTCTTGTTCTCAGATGGATATTTTTATTGAAATATCGAATATTTAAAAGAGTTTAATTTTTACATTTCCAGTAGAGTGCTCGGTAATATTAATAATTTATTTAATATATTATCTTTTCATTATGAGGTTTTTGGACGGACCAACTGATATTTTTAAAATTAAAATACACTTTCTCTGTCTTAGGGACTCATAAAACGTTATTTACGTCGGAATGGCAGAAACGATTTTTTCAGGGTAACACTTTTTTGTATACCGTATACGAGAAACTTTTTCAGTGTTTGTATAGACGTTTCAGGTGTGCACACGTATTCAGTGTACACGTTTTTCAGCGTACACGTTATTCAGTTGCATTCTCCGAAATAATAATTTATAAAGCATTTATAAAGTAAAAATGTAAAAGATACTCTCAAACAAATCACACAAACAAAACTAGATTTGAGCGTTGCCCACTCTTTATGGCAATATAAAATGTATAAAGAAGATTATACGTTAAAACTAAGAAGAAATAGTATATTATGCAATTAGTTTATAATGTCCTTTTTTGCACGAATAAGAAAATATTACCGAACGAACGACGTTAGGAGTGAGTTAAGTAAGGTGTGAACGTAAGGAAGCGAAGTCAATTTGAATGTTAAGTTGTAACCTCAGATTTATGTTATGATGTCATGAGTGCTACATAAGCAACTAATTTGTTAACAAATGGCAATTAGGTTGAAAGTTACGTTTCAAACATTATGGATTCTTTACCAAAAGAAATTTTGGAAGAAGCTGCAAAAGCAGAAAATGAATGCTGAATGGATGAAAAATATGCAAATTTTGTATGCCATGCTGTTCTTTCCTATCTGTCGGAGTATGTTGGTTAAGTTACTAAAATGCACATGCTAGAATGAAAACGGTAGTTATGATGCATGATTCTTTAAACATTGAAGTCCACAGCGTGTAAAGCGTCTACCTTATGGTGCATATATTCAAAATTAAAGGCAATATGTGTTCGTTTAAGAGGTCATCCGTGACGTTTTTCGCCGATAATGGTGGTGATATTACTGTACTTACAAGTCACGGAGGGATTTAGGGAACGGATTCCATGTAAATACATGTTTTTACAGGAACTAGATACCTACATTCAATTATATTTTTTAGAGTTTACACGACATTCTGAATGAATTAGAACTAATTTTATTTTACATATTTTTACATATTTCGATATAATTACATATTTTACCTATTACGGCATATTTTGCTACATTTTAATATCTTTATACGCCGAAATTGAATACTCCAGACGCGCGTTTGCAATATTTGCTATGGAATCATTTTTCTTACAAATCAAATGTAGTGCTTTTATTTCTTTTCCGTCATATGTCCACC
>BLKR01007519.1:0-35972 GCA_011170035.1 Teleogryllus occipitalis
CATGTTGCCGTGGCGCTGGCGGCGTCGACAGCTCAGGGGGTGGCGTGCGGGAGGGCGGACGGGGAGCGAAAAAGAGGTATCGCCCAAGGAACAGCGGCCGTTGTAAATCCCCATAAATCCCCGTTCCCCGCCACTTCGGTTTACGACGCGCCCGGGGAGTGACCGGCGCCTGGAGGGAAAGCGCGAACTTCCCCGTTCTGCCCCCGCTCCCCTTACCCTCCCCTCGCCCCGCTTCGCCTCGCGTCAAATTTATTACGTCGCGTGGGAGTGGCGCGTTTCCTAACGCCCCTGAGATTGGCCGCCCTTTCGTGGCGATAGAGCGCGTCCCTGTCCATTTGAACGCCAAAACTCAATTTACGTTCTGATTAAATTGGCTTACGATACAGTGATATTTCTTTCTGCATTAAAATGAAATACCAGGCGTTCGGCGTGGATCTGATATTTGAATCTGCAGTGTTTGGAAATATCGACTCGAATGGTCAATAGCATATTACTTACAATTCTCTTTTTATTGTATTGTTATATCAAAAATTAGATATATTTCTTTAAACCTAAACCTTAAACACTAAAAATGTCCATGTTCTTTTTTCCTGAAGAGAAAAGATTAAACTATTATAAATAAGACACAAATCTATGTATTACTTTAAATTACATGAATTATAATATAGTTATTTTCACTGTTTAAATTAAGTGGTATTACAACAGCATATTTTTAGGGTTTTTTTGTAGCTTTCAAATTTTTCAGAATAATGTTTTTAAAAATTGTGCCAGTTTTTCAGGACAATTCTTCAATTGCCCTTTTTTTAAGCAAAAATTACATAAAAAATACTCGTTTGTACTCTCTGGCTACGGAGTAGAGAGAAAGTTATATAATGCTGCACAAAAAACGACGAATTTTGCTGCACGTAAAAACGACGACGAGCTCCGGTACGAAAAAGTGAATAAATCCAGTTGTTAAATTTACAAAAAAAACCTAACATGTGGTGTTGCAAGCATCTATGTTTTGTGAGGTAGTGAAAAATCGATTGAGGGCAAAACATCTGTCCGTCTGTCTGTGAACAACGCTAGCGGCTAAAAAGTTCGGCCAGTTTTCTCCAAAACTGATATTATACAAACAATCTGGTTGATGTCTTGGCCTCTTGAATTTGAAACAGATATTTAAATTTTGGGTGATTACCTGAAGACTGGGAAATTTTCAAAATTTTCACAAACTTACTCCATGTTTTTTATTAGATTTTGATTTTGGATTATGTGAAGGACGTTTAAGAGAATGGCGCAAGTTTCATTTTCGAAAATCTCTAATTTTTCGAAAATTGCAAAATTCGATTTTTTTCGAGGTCTTTCTACAACTGCAATTATGGAGATAAAGATTTTTTTTACTTATGACATCTATTCCTTAAAGATATAGTTTGAAATATGGTAACATACAATTTTTAGAAAATTTGAGTACTTTTCGCGTAATTTTGCAAGAAATTGGGGTCAAGCGAGTGCGTGCCTTTTTAGCAGGACTAGTTTTACAAAGAAATCACTTTGAATTTTTTCTTTAATTTTTCCCCGGGTAGAGCAAAGGACGGTTAAAAATGATGGTGCAGATCTCATTTAATTGAACTCATAAAATGTTCGGAAATTGCAAGTGTTTTAAATAATGCGAGAAAGTTGGTGCTGTTGTACCATCAATAGTTTCGTTCTAGAACGCGCACATCTCGCTTGATGTGTTCATTTCAAAGAAGCAATGTGCTCGGATGTAGGAAATACATAAGAAGAAAAAATTCATAAATTGAAAGAGATGAGTGTATCTTTAAATTAAGTAAGTAAAAACCATTGAGTGTAACAAGAAGTAGCTACATCTGATACTGGTCTATTTCGCTCAAGTTTATTACATCATTATTTTACAACAATGGTTTTCTTCGGAATTTTGACTTTCGAGATACACAACGTATAGAAACGCAATATGTAGATTTTGAACGTTAAATGTTTTCTAATCATTATAGGAGCAGAAATGCAAATATTCTTAGATAAAAAATTCATTTCAATATCGACAAAAAAATATTATATTGGATATCATATTAGGAAAGTACTGAAGTGCTAATTTAACTGTACTGATGCATCTAATTATGTAGTGCAACTTATTACACTTACCGATAGAAATTCACATTCTTAAAATATGCTGATTTTAAAATACCTACGTCTACGATAATTTAGTAATCATAATACGTTTTCTGACCCTGTAGGTCAACAGAAAACCACATTAGAAATTTGGTAGCTCTTCGTTTGTTTCGCGCGGAAGAAACAACAGAAGGGAACCTAAACGAAAAAAATCTGTAAAAAATGACTGAACGCATTAGTGAGGCTTTTTCACAGTTTAGTGGCGGGAATGAAGTTATCTGCAAACAGGGCAGAGAAAATTCCAAACGCGCTCGGGTTAAGAAAGGCATGGCAATAAAATATGCCGCAATTTGTCGAGCGGGAAGTTACAGGATTATTCATCCGCCTTACAACCCACAGGAAACAATGCGGCCTACACCCAGGAAGCGAGGGAGAGCCGCGGGGAGTTAGCGGGGAGGCGAGGGAGGGATGGCGGACCGGATGCAAGGAAATGGAAGTGGAGAAGGCACCGAAAGAAATGTGGAGACGCGGGGATGAAATGGTGGAGAAAAAGTCCAAGGGGCTGAACGGGGAAATCGAGGATATGGGAAATGAGGTAGGAGGGGTAATCCGGTAAGATCACGTGACACTGCCACCTACGGAGATATAACACGCACTACACTAACAATAACCATTGCGGTTGACGCGCTCGGAAACACGGAGTAAGCAATCAATCATTCATTGAAATTACTTAAGTATGCAGTTTGTAATAAATACTATTACGCATACGTTCCCCCATAGAAGCAAATAATGTTCTAATAATAATCTTAATAGAAATGCTGGGCTCATTTTGACTACACATTAAAATCCTTCTTTTTCCTTTGTCTTGCGCGCCGTATTATCTAGTTTGGGAAGCAAAAATTCCGATCAGTTGAATAAATCTGTAAATATTACATGGTAATTTGTGAAACAGGCAACGGTCAAATGTGAAGTGAAAACGAGAATTCAGGATATGAGAATGAAAATAGAGGAGCATGTGCCTGAGAAACAGGTCTGGAGGAGAGTTCTAGAGGCCGGCTGCTTTGATCGGTAGTTTTTCATGGTTTCTCCGATCAACACCAGGCGAATGCCTGAGCAGTACCCAAACGAAGGGGCTTCGGACCGCACGCGTTCTTTCCTTCCCCTTCCTTGTCCTATCCTCACCCCTTCCACACACTAACACAAACATACAGTACACTATCACAAATGCCGTGTGATCGGTCGGGAGCTTAGAGCGTGTCCCGGCTGGGGCGGTGCCCCGCTGATGGGAGAGTCCTGGTTAAGAGAAATTCCGCTAGCCGACGGTAGGTCGGCGCCGGATCTCATCATCCAGCAGGGGAAGATCACCGCCACCTCCCGACGAAAAAACATGCACTAAACTTACAGTACCTCGGTAGTTGATCACTAACAACCAACCAACCTCAGCAGCGGGACACATGAAATGGAGAACTGGAAAAGGCTTCCTGGGTTGTGAGTCGGAATGTGGCGGAGCAGAAGGAAAGCCTGATGTAACGCGAGGAATAAGAGGAAGAAGGGGACGGAAGGTACTAGCACGCGGGTGCCCGCAGAGAAGGAAATTAACAAGGACCGTCTAGCGAGATTAAGAATGTGGAATATCTGTAGCTGGGTAACAGTTACCAAACATGAAGGGCAAATGTGAACATTGACTGAAGGTAGACAAGATGGGCATAAGAAAGGTGGGAACACGCGAATCAAAAATGTGAGAGGATGAAAGTTTAAGAACATATTGGGAGTTATTATTAATTGCGGTTATTATTATTACTATTATTATTATTATTACTATTATTGTTGTTGTTGCGGCGATGTTGTTACAGGCATCCGGCGACTGGGAAGTGGAGAGAGGCTTGTGGGGATTGGGAAAGTTGAGATAGAATGGCGGGAATTAGGGAAATGGAAACATGTTGAAAAAGATTGGGGAAATGAAAATAGACTTGTAGTGAGTGCGAAGTGGAGACACGGTTGCAGAGATGAATTGTATTGAGAGCAAATAGCAAAGTGCATTACAGAGAGATCATGGGCAGGTGGAGTAATCGCAAGATATGCCTCGCGGGGCACCATAAAACATAAAATGCCCGAGAACCAAGAGACAGTAAAGAAAGCTTCCAGATAGAACGATCAAAAGTCAAGGTAGGGGGGGTGACGATAGTTAAGTTAGGGATGGAAGAAACGAGTTAGCAGGACCTTGAGGAGTGAGGATGAAAGATTGAGGGCTGAGGAAGTAGATGACGAAAGAGAAAGACTGCAAAATGCGAGAAGTTATCTCTCTTTCGAGAAATAAGAAAGAGCATCCGGCGAGTTGGAAAGTTAAGAGAGATTGGTGGAGGTTGTGAAAATTTGAGAGAGGGAAGGGGTAATTATAATTGAAAATGATAAGTTACCTTAGATTGAGGTTGTAGAGACCTGTTCGCAGAAATTGAGGATATAACAACTTCTCCAAAAAGGTAAGATTGGCGAAAAGGTGACAATGAAGTGAGAATTGAAATGATATGTGACCTTGAGAGAAATGTTCTGTATTGGAACCAACAAAAGTATTGGAAGCATTATTAAGATGTATAAACCTAGTATCGAGAAGAAACGGGGAGATTTCTGGGTCGGTTGCAGGTTTCCACAATCCACAACAGGTTGATATAATATTTTTTCAAATTTTGTCATTTTTAAGAAATCTTATTTGAGCGCGTAGAAGAGATGAGAAACACAGGGGAACGTTACCATAATTAGGAAAATTCAATAAAGAACAACTGCACAGAAGAATCATTTTAAATGAATTGATTAGTCAAAGCAGATAACTGGAATTTCTCGTCGACAATATTTAAAGAAACATAAAATTGAAAAATAAAGGAAATTAACTAAAACTGTAAAACAACGATCAGAACTTAGCTATGTCTTATGATTCAAACTACTAGTGGAGGAATGGCGGGGCTGAGTATTTTCATTTATGTTCTTTAAAAATAAACAATAAAAATATGTATGGGAGAAGTATAATATGCGCACGTTTTGTTCAGCCTTAGAATCCATATTTCACTCTCTGAGTATTAATAATTAAATGATAAATAAAATACCAAAAAACACGTGGGTAGCAACATTTCAAAACTAGAAATTACTTTTCCAACTAACTTCCATAAACCAATTGACTTCAGTAAATATACTACAGATTTGTCTTAGTAACTCACGCCCTTGATTCTTCTTCTACCACAACTAGCAAAAGTAGTGCTCAACAAAACATGCGCCGAGTGAAGCTACATTTAATGAGAGACAGGGAGGAGGAGAGAAAGAGAGAGAGAGAAAGAGAAAAAGAGGTAGAGAAAGAGACAGAGAGAGGGAGAGAGAGACAGAGGGAGAGAAAGAGGCAGAGAGAGGGAGAGAAAGAGACAGAGGGAGAGAAAGAGACAGAGAGAGGGGAAGGAAGAGTGGGAGAGGGGGAGAGAGGGGGCAAAAGAAAGGGAGGGAGAGAGGGAGGGAGAGAGGGAGGGAGAGAGGGAGGGAGAGAGGGAGGAAGAGAGGGAGGGAGAGAGGGAGAGAGGGAGGGAGAGAGGGAGGGAGAGAGGGAGGGAGAGAAGGAGGAAGAGAGAGAGAATAGTGTCAGGTGTGATTCGGAGGACTGCTGGATGAGAGGCGTGCAAGAAACAGACACGGAGACCGGGGTGGGATGGGTAGGATCCAGTGTTTTATTTTCCTTCTCTTCTCCGGCCGGGAAATCTTAAGTTTTCTCGTGAGCCACACGTTACCATCCCTCCGCCCCCGCCGCCACCTCCGCCCCCACTTCCGCCTCCGCCACCACCTCCATTCCCGCCTTCGCCCCAGCATCCGCCTCCGCCCCGGCCCCCGTCTCCGCCCCCGCCCCCGTCTCCACCCCTGCCCCCGCCCCCGTCTCCGCCTCCGCCCCCGCCCCCGCCTTCGCCATCGTCCCCGTCTCCACCTTCGCCCAGAGGCCTGCGATCAGTCTCCGTTGAATGAGGCCGCGGTGAAACAAGTGGGTGATATCCGGCTGGCGCACCCCTCGCGTGCGGCCGAAGGGAGAGCCCCTCCCCCCTCAGCCGCGCTTTTTATTAACTTGTCTGACAGCAGGCAGCCCACTTTCCTTCCCCCTGTCGGAAATCCAGAGTTTATGAAACAAATAATAAATGTGCGACGTAGTTCCATCATAATTATTTAATGCAGCTAAAGATTTTTCGGAGGCATAGCGGATATCTTCATTTCTATTTAATTTTCTCATGTCGAGTTACGCCTGATTTTAATTTTCTAATCCCACGAACATTTTCTACCGCGAGGTACTAGAATTCGAGTTCCAGCGGTGAAGAATTTTCGATTTTAGGCAGATAGTTCTGTCTAATTTAGTCGATATCTTGAGGCGCATTCTGGCGGCAGGTCGCTCTGATCGGTACTTGTCCGTGGTTTCTTCTATTAATGGCAGGCAAATACCGGAGTAGGACCTTCACAAACCGGTCATGTAGCACACGCGATCTTTCCTCTCTTATCCTTGGCCATCCTCCTCTCCCTTACTTGCCCACCCTTATACACTTACCCTTATACACTACACACATGCTGAAAGGCCAGTTCAAAGACCATGCATACATACCGAAAAATATGAGCTTGTCCCGACTAGGGCGGTGCCCTGATGGTGGAGATACTTGTAAGGGAGACCACGCAAGCCGTCGTGTTCAGTTCAGAGAAAGGAAACAATCTGCCAAGGCGCTCCTCAATCAAATATCTGCGCGTCCTGGCGTAGATACGAGGGGCGTTCGATAAGTAACTTGTTTCGATATGAAAAACAATGATCTGAGTTTTGTAACTTACCTTATTTTTCCACATAATCCCCTCGAAGTTCAGCACAGTTGACCCAACGTTTCTCCAGGTTCAGGATCCCTTCTCTGAAGTGATTTTCTTCAAGACCCTCGAAATAGTCATTGACTATCTGGATGGCTTCTTCATTGCTGACAAATTTTTGTCCAGCCAGGAAAGTTTTTAATTTTGGGAACAAATGAAAGTCCGAGGGGGCCAAATCAGGTGAATAGGGCGGATGTGGAAGCAGCTGGAAACGAAGTTCAGTCAATTTTGCTGGGCATGTGTTAGTGCAGGGCATGTGTTTATCGCGTGCGGTTATCCTGCCGGATGGCGAGATCGACACCGACTTATTGTTAGATGCGCGTGTTTCCGGGCGCGTTAACGGCTTGGGTCATTAGTCCCGTAAGTGTAGTACATGTTTCTTCTCGGGAGATGGCGGCGGTTTTCCCCCGCTGGATAGTGAGATCCGGCGCCGACCTACCGTTGGCTACTAGGGTTTCCTCCTAACCAGGACTCTGCCACCAGCGAGGCACCGCCCCAGCCGGGACAAGCTCTAAGGTCCCGCCCGGTTTCCCGGAATATGTGGTAGTGTAGTACATGTTAGTGTGTGTAAGGGGAGAAGATGGGACTAGGAAGAGAAAGGAAAGATCGCGCGCGGTCCGTGGCCCGTTTGTTAGGGTACTGCTCCGGCATTCTCCCGGTGTTGATCGGAGAAACCACGGAAAACTACCGATCAGAGCAGCCTGCCGCTAGAATTCTCCTCCAAACAGCGACTGAATTCGACCTAGCTGAAAAGCTAGTGTCCAAAATCCTGCCGCCATCAGGACTCGAACCTAGCACCTCCTGGTCAGAGGCGCAGTAGTGATCGGCCGGGAGTAGGCGCTAGCGAGGTGGGCAAGGTCGCGAGGTGGAGGCAGACACGTCACGTCATGCTTCCCCATCAGCAGCAGCCAGATATAAAGGAATTCACTCGTAAGACCGTTCCCAAGCGGAACTCATTCATTTCATTCCGATAGAGCGGGCAAGTCAAACCGCACCCGCAAGGGCTACTTGCCCGCCTGGGGAGCTCGTTGCTCCCACGGGCACGGGCAACTTCTCCCGACACCGCACTCATTTCCCCTTAACATCCAGAGAGGGGTGTACATACGCAAGCTGAAGCGGCGCGAGGCGGTGAAAAGTGGTTTCGTACGAAATTGTTTGCCACATTATTTCTATCAAATATCAGAGAATTGTATTATATTCTTCACGACTTATTACTACTTGATGTGTATTTTCTTACTAAATTCTCTCTTTTGTAAACATCTTTGCTAAGTGACAAGAATATGTTTGAATGACGAATTCTTTCCTTCCTTTCGTTTTATTTTGTGCTATTAAATCATTAAGATATTTATTGTAGTTAGCAGTAATGTGAAATAAATTAACAAGTCTGTATAAGTTAACAATTCTTGCTTACGGACAGACAGTGCTTTTAACGGACATGAATATTGGTCTATTAAAGCTTCTAACCTGAACGTAAAAAATTCATGTTTTTATATAACTCTTAAGTAAACAGAATTACAAAATCAAGATTCTTTTGATTCAATTTTTTAAATTTTACTCAAAGGAGAATTTGAAATCGGACTGATGAATTATTTCATTTTAATGGATCATTTCTTTGCCTTGAAGAGAAAATGGGAATTACTATAGCTAAATTTGTGATAATAACTGTCAAGTAACTTCTTCCAAAGACTGTCATGGGCCACGTACCCAGTGAGATACCTCCACTCCGGAGGAATTTGTACTACCCCTACTTTTAAATCTCGCCCCGATTTCTCAGGTCGCAGTACCCGCGAGCTCTGGTAAGCTTGTTACCTTGCCCGCGACCTTGACATGCTTGCGATAGAGGGAGGTGAACGGGACGCTTTGAGAAAGTGCAAAGATTACAAGTTGTATTTCTTTTCTGTAGTAATAGTAAAATGTGAGTAATTACGGGGAGGGTAATAATATATATATATATATATATATATATATATATATATATATATATATATATATATATATTGTAACGCCTCCACTCGTAGAAACGCCCTGATAGAATGCTCTTTCGAGCTTAAATATCTCGGGGGGCAGGATCTTTTGGGGTATGAGAAAGTGATGTAACTACGTAACATGGAAATCTACTATAATACGTACAATTTAAATAATAAAAAAGGATATACACATTCATCCAATAGTGGAACAACTTAATCTTTCCCCAATAACACAGAATGAAGCCAGTTAATTACATAACATTGCCGTAAAATTGTACAAGGTTTTGGCCTTTGGCAAAATCAAACAAGGCATACTTTTAGCAGAATTTAAACCTCCACGAATTTGTTTAAAAAGTGACAGTCTTTCTATACTGAATTTAGGGAGTTTCTCACATGAACTACCACGCAAATTTGCCGTTATCCACTTTCTGGTCCGCACCAATCTTCGCACGAAAAGTCGCAAGTTCGGTTACCTTTACGGCGCTCTCCAGTTCGCTCGAAGGCTACCTTGGCACTCCCGCTGCCCGGTGTCGCAGCGACGTCACTCCAGCTTCTCTCGTACGCTTCACCTGTCCGTCACGCGTTCGGTCAAACCAGGCCCTTCTCTCGTTCGCTTCATCCACTCCCGGCTCCCGGCTCCCCTCTTCTCTTTTTTTCGTCCTCGCCACGAACGTGTATGCCCGCGCTCCAAGTCTCTGGCGCGTCGCAAAATCGGATCTTTGCGTTTCTACACTGGGCGTCGCAGCTGCAATTCGGATGGCTGCAGCGCTAATACACGCAGTCTCCACTGGATTTCACAAACTGTCCTCTGCATGAAATGAGCGCTCTTGGAAAAAAAAACGTTTAATGTTCTTACTTCGCTCTGACCGCTTTCTTTCTAACGAGCTTGCAGCGGATTACCAATATGTTCGTATTGCAATCACATTCCTATACCAACTATTCCTCCACGCTCACACCACTCAATTATTCACTTTCACTACCAAATTCGTAGAGAACTGACGCGTTCGCCTACGCTACCAGACTCATAGAACTAGTGCTTTTGCCCGTGTCGTCGGATTAACAGAGAAGAAAGCAGCTTTTCGCCGCTCCGCTGTATAAATGCGGCCCTGACGTCATAGAACCCCTATGCGCGCCGCCCCTCCGTCGAAATTACCCCGCCGCTGCTTCTGGCCGCCACCGACAGGTCGCGCCTTTTCTCTTCCGTACTGCTCTTCCGATGTTATTAATCACTCCGTCACCGTCGAAGATGTGTAGGTGCCGTGTAAGTTTGTGGCCAGGCCACGAACGTCACAAAATATATATATATATATATATATATATATATATATATATATATATATATATATATAATGCACAATATTTTATTGTAATTACCTAAGTATGTGTTTCTCTCTATGAGTTCAACAACCATTCCGTACATGAAAGGGAGCTCCCATTAAGACATTGAAATATAAATTAAGAAAAGGAAAACGAAATGTTTGCCAGAAGAATAATTTAATCCATTCATTTCTATAATATTCTCAATTAATATTCAACGATTAACAAATATCCTATCATGTTATTTATTTATTTCGTATTACAATTATTTAAACATGAATATAATAAATTGTTCACGTTTTCCAGTGAGACTTGCAGTGTTTGTACACCCACTCACGAGGAAGGCCGACTGCCCCTTTGATTCTTTCAACTTAATAAAATAAGATTTATTCACTTGCGCATCCACCAGCAGGTACGTTACAATATACAGGTGAGTCACATAACTTTAGTACTTTCTGTAATTTTTGAACGCTTGAAGTTATTTCAATGCAGTTTTCACGGAAGTGCATGAGGGAATGAGGCTAATTGTTGTATGTATTCATTTTCATTTTATCGCGCGTATTTTGAGAAATATTGACGTCAGTTTTTTTTTTTTGAAATAGAACTATTCATACTTTTGTAATCTATCATGACGAGCGTAAAAAGACGACTCCAGTGATATACATATTGTCATATGATAGGCATTTTTGAGTAATTTTGATTTTCTTTTTACTTGCATATAACGGATAGTTTCCATGTAACAGTCCACCAGCCAAGGTCAGCGCTCTGCCTGCTAAACCACGCTGGGGGCATTAGAATTTCCGTTAATCACGAGTCGCCAAAAATCAATATTCAGTATAAAACAACAATATAAAATATTCAATACAAAAATCAAAAGCCTATCTAATATATGGCAATAAGCATATAATTGGATTCGTCTTTTTACGCTCGTCATGATATATTAAAGAAATGTGTAAAAGTTCCATTTGTAAAAAACAAAGTGACCTCAATATCTCGTAAAATACAAGTGATAAAATGAAAATGAAAACATGTATAAACTAGCCTCATTCCCTCTTGCACTTCTGTGAAAACTACATTGCAATAACATCAACCATTCAACAATTGTAGTAATTGCTAAAGAATTGTTAAACAATACTGGAGAGAGTGGAAGGATGGAAAGCGGAGTTCAGGGAAAAAATTGCAACAGTTTTGTGAATATTTGGAATTTGCTTCGTATCATCAAATACTAAAATCAGCTTCCATTACCCGAGCGCGCCTTTGCCGGTGGAGCGCTGCGTGACCTTGTGTAGCGTAGATACATTCAAAATATCCGTTAAATACGAGACGCAAACAACCAAATTTACTCAAAAATGTTTTATCTAACATATGACAATATGTATATTATTGAATTCGTCTTTTCACGATCGTCATGATAGAGTGAAAAATATGTATGCTTCCATTTGAAAAACCAAACTTACCTCAAATATCTCGTAAAATACAAGTGATAAAATATGAATGAATACCCGTATCTATTGGCCCCATTCCTTTATGCACTTTCGTGAAAACTCCATTGCAATAGCTAACCGTTCAAAAGTTACAGCAGGTGCTAAAGTGACGTTACTCAACCTGTGTAATGAAGCCGTCAGTTATGATCTCCTTTTTCGAGTGGGAAGACAGGAAAAATGTAAAGTAAAAATAAAACTAAACTGAAACATACAACTTAAAATTACAAAATACTTATCAGGAAGAAAAAAGAAGGGAAAATGTTGACATACAAAAAATATGACTCGTCTCTTCTAAGGTATGATAAGCTGAAAAGCGTTTCCCGAAAAGTTGACTTTCGGACTGTCGTCGGTAATCTGAACTATACCTCCAATTGCACACAACTCAACGCTGCTTTGTTCCTTGTTGTAAACTGTATGCATGATACTATTACTTTATTCAAAAACTAGTTCTTAAGAAAAAGTTGAAAAAGAAACGGTCTTTTAAATTTTTGCTTTGTGGATGACTAATAGCCCATTAGACTACATTAAGTTAATTCGATAGAAAAGCAGTTATCTCGTTTAACTGTGTTTAATTACTCCTTCCACTCATTTAGGTTCTTCGTGATTCGCGGTACTTGCCCGTCGTCTCTTTCGTCTTTCCCCTTCAAGTCTTAATCTAATTTCTTTCATCACTTCATGCTCACCATATTTTCCTCTTTTGAAACTATCTTTCAGCTTTAGCCTCGTCCTTTTATATTCATTTTACTACCTTCAAACCACCTATGAATTTTCTTAATTAAGTAGTAGTGTTTCTCCTGGATAGGTATCAAAATGGTTTAATCTTCCTCTGAAAGGGGCGTAAATAAATCCGCCTGATCATGAATGGAAATTTATGCAACAATTCAGTGTAGATTACCGACGCATCAGTGTAGAAGCAGATTAATTTATAATGAATTCAACTGCCTCATTTGGATTAAACATCGCATTACGATCTAAAATACCCCGGGAAACACCATGAAACGTTGCTAATGCTTTTACGCTCCATCGTGACTACATTTCCCAGGCAGCTTTCTTCGAAAGAAATCTGCCAACAGAACTGACTGACTCCTGTTAAGATCTGTCTTTACTCTTGCTTTTACTTCTCACTCCGTTACATTTCTGTCCCTGTCTGGACATCTGCTGCCTCCTAATGTTTCTGTCTCAGTCGCATTTCAAGGAAGTTCCTCTGCTTTGGACTGCGTTAAAGTGAGTATATTTGCATCTTTTAATTCCCATCTTTGAGGAATGCTGTTCTCTTCGCCTCCCGTCCATTTAACGTCTTCTGCCACTCTATTGGTCTTCGTCCGTTAATCTGTTTCTCTCTCCCTCCTTCACTCAATCTGTCACACTTTCACTTTCTCTTTCTCACTCTTTCTCATTATTTTCCCACTCTTTCTCATTATTTTTCTACTCTTTCTCATTATTTTCCCACTCTTCCGCATTCTCTTTCCCACTCTTCCTCATGCTCTTTCCAACTCTTCCTCATTCTCTTTCCTGCACTTCCTCAATCTCTCCACTCTTTCTAATTATCTTTTCCTATCTTTTTTATTCTATTTCCACAATCTTCTTCACTCTTTCCCACTCTAATCATTTTCAATCTCATGCTCTCTCATTGCCTTTTCCACGCTTTTGCTTTCCCTTTCCCCCCTCTTTCACATTCCGTTTCCGAATATTCCTCAGCGGAAGGAGAATTCTCATTCTCTTTCGTTCAATTTTTCATTTTTTTTCATGCAATTTGTCTTTCTTTTTACTTGCATTCCATCGCACGCTCATTCTCCTTAAATCTTCCTCCCTCTCTCTCTCTCTCTCTCTCTCTCTCTCTCTCTCTCTCTCTCGTTCCTTCCCTCGTCGTGATCTCCGCCGCCGGCGTGGACTCGGCGACATAGGAGTCGCTCTTCACAGGCAACACGCCGCTCTGTCACTTTAGCAACTTAATTGGTTCCTTAGAAGCAGATGAGGTTGGCGGAATCAAGATCCATTATTCAGAACAAGAGAAGCCGCTCTCTTCCTCGTGCGGTGCCGACTGTCGCGCTGCGAAAGGGGGGGGGAACGAGACAGCGCCGCTACACGATGGACCAGCTCGCGTCAGAGAGGGCGGGCGCCAAAAACGCACTTGTGTAAACACTTGTAATTTATGTTCAATAGTATTCATATTTTCACCTTTATTATAATAAATAGCATACAAAGCAACATTAAAAGAACGGTGCAAATAACAGAAATAACATGCAAGATAATGACAAAAATACAATAATAATTCATGACAGTGGAGTAGTAATGATCGTTTAAATTGCACCAAATGCGGACTATGTTATTAATTACGCTACACTAACATTTATAATTTTTATACAATGGTTTCTGTAGAGCGTAGTTATAGTAAAATTCTCAACATTTGAGACTTATTATTTTATTATATATTATTATATTACATTATATTATTATATTATATTATTTATTTAATGTCAAGAAAATATTATGTGACGCATGTGGGGGGGGGGGGATCAAGCTACTTTTTCTATCCTTAGGCCAGACAAGAAATCATAACAGAATTCACTCAGAAAAACCTAATTGAGATGCAGTCATTCACCTTGAAGATGATTACAATACTTGTTACGGACATGCAGGATTTTTCAACTATGCTACACAAACGCTACCTAATTCATAAATATCAATTTTACAATAAATATCAAACCTAAAAAGTGACTAAGAACACATCCCTAATTAGAGCATTCATAGAGTCATCCACGGCGAATATAGATCACTCCTTATATCATCTAGTTAAAAATATTGTGTTGAGAGTTACTTTCGTGGACATTTACTCTGCGGATGGTTTTATATATGGATATATCGAATAAATCTACAAAAGGGTTTTTCTTATCTACCACGACCGTTATGAAGTTTTTTGTTCCAATGGCATTTCGAAACCGGACGGAGGGGTTCAAAGCCGCCCGAAGGGAAAAGACTTCAAGTAACTCCATTGACGCATACATTTTATGCGTTACAAGTTCGTTGTTTAAGCAACCGTGAATTCGAAACTTCTTCAAGTTGGTCTTTCAAAGGCAAACTAGTGATGCTACATCAACACATACTCTTTCGCATTATTTTAACGGCTACGGAATATTATAATTTGCGATATTTATGCACCTCCACCTTTATAGTTAAACTCAACTTTCCGAATGTTCTTTAAAATTGTTGAAAATTTGCATATGGAACTTTCCGAAATTCGGAGATTTTAAGTTATATTATTTCAAAATCTTGTTATAAAAACAGATTTTGTTGATGTCAAAAATATCTGTCATGAATATTGTAGTTTATTATTTGTTATGTTAATATTGAAATGTTAATTTTTTCTTTCCAATTTTCGAAAATATAGAAAGTTTGCTGAAAATTGCAAATGTGCCATTTTTTAAGATTCATTTTCTTCTATTCACGAAAAAAATTAAATAAAACCCTTTTTTGACACTCCTTTAAAAATTACATTAATTTTAAAAATCATTTACCCTGAAACTACGGTTTTCTTTTTAAAATGTACATGACCTTATTTAAGGTTACATTATTTAGAACACATTTCATTTAAGAAAAAAATAAAATGAATTTTGAACTTTTGCAATGTTATTTTTTGCAGTTTTCGACAATGCAGAAAGTTCGCTGAAACCGGGATCACCGTCGTTTTCTTAACCGTTTATTGCTATGTCCAAGAAAAAATATAAGAAGCATTTCGAGCCATTTTTGAGAAAATAATTGTTTATTAATTGCCTACGTTTCACGCAAAATTATGCAAAAACCACTCATATATTCGAGAAATTGTACATGACCTATTGGAAGACAAATGTCTAAAAAACATATTTCAGATTTTATTAAGGAAAAGGCATCCATCTTCATTCTTATATTTTTTTGAATGACACCGAAATTTTTTTAACTTTTGCAATTTTCGAAAATTTAGATATTTTAAGCAAAACATAGGCCTTTCTTTTAAGCGTCTTGTACGCTATACGAAGAAAAGGTTCAACCAAAAATTTGAAAAAAAAAAAGAATATTTCCAACAATGAACGCTTCGCATTAAGTACTTAAAAAAATCAAAATATCCGTTTGAAACTCTCAGGGTTGATTTGGTCCAAATTGCTTGGAATCATCAATTTTTGAAAAAATATTTAAACGGTTTAGGTCAGAATTTGCCAACTGGGGAATAAATGACGACATAGTCTCCTTCCCCTTCGGGAGAAGGCTCTCGGAGAAGCAGTGCGAGCAAATGGAGGGAGGAGTGGACGACAGTTCTCTGGAGACAAATACCTTGGCAGTGGGCTTTTGCCGATGATTCAGGCAACATAAGTGGGAAACCACCTACACCCGTTAATTTTCTTTCAGTTTGGGAAGAAAAGTTTCCTTTTGTAGATACTGGGACAATGGCGAAGCGTGTAGTGTGTTCGAAAGAACTACAGTATGTTAAAAAGAACAACCAACAGATGCATTACGTAGCTTTGCAAACCAGAGAAACATGCGAGATAAAAATAAATTCTGAGGATTCACATAGCCTGCAATGATGGAATAAGTAAAAGAATTTGTAGATTAAGGACTATGGGAAAGATATTGAAAAACACGAAGATTTACAACATTCTGAAACAAAAGTGTACATCAAAAGTAAGCAGGCAAAGCGAGGCAGCATTACAGTGTGATCTGAGTCAAATAGATATTTTTTTGCTCTACAGAACATTGTTTTGATTTGAACATAATGATCTAAACACACTCTGAATTCCAAGTTTTTACATTGCAGAATCTTATTGCAGAGCGAGGGAATCAAATAAGAGCCATGCATACGGAAGTTCGTGTATTTACGTAAGAAACAATATTGATTTTACCTTGTCAGAATTCAATTTATATGCAGTAGAAAAAGTTTTTGAAGTGACAGTCGTACATCTTACTGCGCTCAAAATCATCTTACTTTACATCTACAGATCTTCAACAAAGCGAGCTTTACATTATTTCAATTTCTTAGAAAATCTAGAGATAGTTCTGAACAAAATTAGTTATCTCTCTTTTAAATCTATTCTTGTAAGTGGAGATTTCAATATTGATTTTCTGAGCGAATCACACGAAAAAGAGCAGTCTCTCAATTTAATTAATTCTTTTAATTTAGATATTACATTGAACATACCTACACGGAATACACTGAAATCATAAACAGCAATAGGTCAAATTATAATTTAAAAACCCACACCTAGATATGAAATAATAACGAATTATTTATGTTACAGTGACAACGATGCACAAATTCTTGCAATTACTAATAACGTGAATACTGACACATTAAATAAAACACACATGTGCAGAGCGTTTACTTAAGTTGAAATAAAATTATTTACGGACTACTTGCTGAAGAAATCATTCAACGCAGTTTATAACGCGTGCTTTCCTCTTAAAAAGAGAAAATTAAACATTTCACGAAAAAGTAATACTTGGATCACACAAGGAATTAGAACATCGTGTAAAAACGAACGTACGCTCTACTTTGTTTCTAAACATCATCATATAACGACTTATCACCCGAATTCCATGTTTACTTCCGAGAATATAAAAGAATTTTAAGGAAAGTAAAGTTCAGGCAAAAATAATGAAAAATAATTAGGATATTTTTACTGCTAGAAACAAAACTAATGCAATGTGGAATATTGTAAGAAATACGACCAAGTCATCACGATATTTCGATACGATATACATTCACGATATTATATAGAGAATATTGTATGAAAGGATAATGAAAGAAAAACAAGTAATCCAGAAAAAGTTGCGAATCCCTTCAGCCAACTCTTTTCTAGAATGGAGGTTGATCTCATGAAGGGACTAAAACCACTACCCAGTCATTTAAATTGCAAAAGAAAATTTTCCGAATAATGAAAATATCCCATCCACGTGATCCCTGCAAGCCTCTTTTCATTGAGCTGAGAATCTTACCATCCTGGATGTAGTACGTTAAGGGATCGCCTGCCCGGAAATTAATTTCTACAAATGTTAACTGAATACGTCACGGTTAAGAAGCTCCTCCTGCCGAAATTTAGCAGATGTCGCCCAGGCTTGTTTCTCCGGGAGCAAGAGAATATAAGCGGCGTGATGTTGGTTCACGGTCTTTCTCACTCCTGATTATATAGTTTATGAGAGATTCTGTGAAGATGCGCTTTGCAGACAAGAAAAATAAGCAACTGCATGGAGTCGTGCGCAATAGTAGTTCGTGCTTGAATTGAACATGTGACAAACGGTTTTTGAACTCTGAAATTGAAGCTGTTCACTTAAAAGAATCCAAATAAAATAATAATAGGTCACATGGAATGCCGGCGCAGCAAAAGTTTGAATAAATTATTCCTGGATTAGGTACTTTTATTAGATAACACGAAATCAAACCGAATCTGAAGCAGTCAACAGTTAAAAACTGATAATGAAACATGAATGTTTATTTTCTATTTAATAAACTGTTAAAAAGTAACAGAATGAAATTATGATTTTTAAAAGTTCTTAATAATTTTATTTAACTCGTTACTCAGGGTTTGCGTTTCGCATAGTAACTCATAATGGAAATTTTATAACTGGTTCCCTTCCCATGAATCAGAAAGGCGAGCGAAGTCGCTTGTTTTTCACCAAAGAAGCCCGAGTTCGATTTCCGTCGATTCCCGGACAATCTCATGTGAAATTTGTTTCCAAAAACGAGTTTGGCTGCTTTACAAGGGCTAGTCCAACCCTGTAAAGTGTCCTAAATCCTACCCGTATCCTAATTCCTTCCCAATTCTGGCTGCTGGGTAGTGACGCAGGAGCGCGTGGTAGGAGATGCTGCCTGGCGGTCCTCTTGGCAACCGTCTGCGACGAGACGTGACGCATATGACATAAAGTTAATGAAGAATTACTCCCTCACTGTTCTTAATGAAGGATTACTCCCAAAGCGCATAGCGCTCAACGCCCCAAGGGGTATGGAGACACGTTGCGTCAAGGTATACGCAACAAATTAAAAAAAGCAAATAAATAACTATACATTGTTCTAAAATCCGATGCAAAGCAGGTCCTAACCATAGAAGCAGACGTGACATTCACAAATGTACGCAGGATAAGATATCTCAGCGGCAAGAAACGAAAGATGAGAAAACCTTCCGAGAGCTCGTGGTGTTTCACCTTAAAGTCCACATGAATTTGCTGGGGGATCGAACCCAGGTTCCAGGTCAATCCAACTGACTGCAAGTTTACTTTTCTTTTTTGCTAGCCTAGTCACAACCACATCTTTGATCAACTGTTCTTTGCATCTCTGGGCACACTTCCGGCATCCTTTTAGTTCTTCTGCGAGAATTCTTTCAGAATGACGTATGCGCCAGCCATTAATCCAGGCGCCCCTTCTCTTTCTCAACCCAATTTGAATCAATTCAATTATTTTACGTGGGAAGGCTAAACCCATCAGGCCTGTCCTTCTGCCTCACCATGCAAATTTCGCAATATCCTTTTTCACTCAGCTCGCAAACCAGACGATTAGGATTTAGCTCGGACGCTTGAAAATTTTTTAAGTGCAGTTAATCTACAATATGGGACAGACGGCTTTACTTCCCCTCCGAAGGAAGGCGTACGAAGGATTATTTAGCCCTTAAAAATACAGTTTTGAAGCGAAAAATTGCAGATAACCTATAATGCATTGTGCAAAACAAGAATATTAAATATTATAAATAACAACAACAACAATAATAATAATAATAATAATAATAATAATGATAATTATTATTATTATTATTATTATTATTATCATTATTATTATTACATCTTTCTTGAAATCGTTTGTAGTTTACATAGAGCATCTTTTTCAATGCTAATTATCTCTAATTAGTTCAAAACTCCGTTATTATTTACAGGTGAAAGTGTCAGTTACCACCATTAACATATTCGTAGCAGCCTCGAAAGACGCCAGGAGTACGTAAACGGAACTATTGTTGACCTCAAAATCACAGATTCGATCCCAACCATATCATTCCTTTCCATCTATCTCGTAAATCCGAATTGTGACGCCGTGAGGGATTTCGTCCCGCACCATCTCTCTCGAAATGTATACAACGGGGAAGAGGCCAACATCCAAAATTGACTGAATGTAGGAGATACCAATTCGATTAGCAATAACACTTAATGCTAATATTTATTATAAAGAAGAACAATTCTACAAAATAGTATTAATAAAACGTTGAGAACATGTGTGAAGACGAATTATAATTGTTCATTTAGCTCCATATAATCGTACAGACAAATTGTGTCTCGGGCAGAAAATCTACGACATGTCTGTCTGTGATTTCAGAATGAATATCTTGTAATCGCTTGTAGTCATTTACCATATATAAA
Organism: Teleogryllus occipitalis; assembly: GCA_011170035.1. Taxonomy (NCBI): domain Eukaryota; kingdom Metazoa; phylum Arthropoda; class Insecta; order Orthoptera; family Gryllidae; genus Teleogryllus; species Teleogryllus occipitalis. Next base: position 20,105 of record BLKR01007519.1, read on the forward strand.
AATATATTATTGTTATTGTTTTTACGTTTTTGCCTGTTGTTTTTTTTTCGGTGTAATCTCCGAAACGGCATACAGATGACGATGCGGTTTTACTGGTGAGTAAAGTGTTTTGTCGGCAACAACTTGGGTAATTTTTTTTAATTCACATATTTTCTTATACAAAGGAGAGTGGTTTTACCCAAATCCGGTTTTATTTCAATTTTAATAAAATTTCGTACACTTGACACACACTCAAAACAGGAAAAAAATACTATTTGCATTATTTTTCGTAAAAATTATCCCAAACGCACTTCGCTTCTCCTTATAGTAAAACTTAAGTGTGCTCTTTCATTTTTGTGAATAATTCGAAAAGACTGAGGGATTCCAACAAAGTGCATACAATGTTAATTAAAGATTACACAATTTTTTTACTAAATACTTTTAAATTCTTTGCAATTGATTTATTGAACTTTGGGTAATTGTAGGTCAAATTGGTCAATTATTGTTAAAGAGCAAGGGAACATGATAATTACAACTATAATTACAGATGAATAGTGTTAATATTTAAAAAAATATTTTTCTTCCTTTGACTTTCATTCAAATATTAATTAAAAATATTACCAGCAACACATATTTAAGCTGAAATTTATTTTGCCCATAAAACAATTTTAGGAAATACCACTCTTCAATCTTGAGATTCACTAACAATTTTGGTTTCCTCTAATTTTCTTATCAGGACGAGGACAATATTCTTGGGAGCCGAGCTAATCAAAGACGACATGGAGTTCATTTTCAATGATGCAGTCAAAACATCACTGCGCGTCGGGTTTGACTTCGCTACTTGAATTTCTGATTTATTATATTTTTCGACTCACACAAACATCTGCACTTTAATTCTACGGAAGCATTTGCATTAAAATATCAATACCATATCAATGCATGTAAATATTTATTTGCATATTGTAATCAGTGTTATTTTTAAAAAGACTTTCCAGCGGCTGTTTCCAATTTTTGGCGTACAATGTTGAATTATTGATTACTAAATATATCAATTTTTCATCCCATATATAAACACTAATTTCGATTATCAATAGAGATTTTATCTGTCAGTATCTTTAGGCCCGTGGTATTTTCAATCCCGGGTGCAACGTCAATTCTAACAGGAGAAATACAGAGCAGCTACAATAACACCACACGACATGGATGCTGGAGATAGAAGTCGCGGAGACAGATGTAAGCAGGGTATTGCGGTTAAGAAAAATATCCATCTCCGAGTCTCCTTCACGCCTTCAGTCAATCGCTTCAGGCGGAGATTCCTAGGCAATTGCGCACTAACCCTCTGTACCGTTGTGGCCCCCACCTACATCCTCGCCTCCGCCCACGCCCCCCATTTCATTGCCTTTTCCCGTTTTCACCCTCGACACCGCGGTGAAGAATTGTTGACTGCCTCTGTTCCCTAGACACGTTTGCATTCGCTATCCATTCCGTTGCTTCGCCTTACTGAAACCCCGATCCCCGCCCCGGTCCCCGCCCCGGTCCCCGCCTCTGTGTCCACCCCCACTCATGCTCCAGCCCCCCACCTAGTCGCCACGGTTCTGGTCCATGCCTTATCCAGTCCCCCGAACCTGGTCTCCGTCTCCCCCTGCCCCACTACTGAGCCCGCCCTGTCCCTCGCCCTCTCACCAGCCGCCCTCTCTCTCTCTCTCTCTCTCTCTCTCTCTCTCTCTCTCTCTCTCTTTCTCGTCGCTCCTTTAGGTTTCCCATTTCACTTTTACTTTTCATGAGGAGAACCAAATCCGACACAGAGCTATGCTGTATTCTGTCCGCAATTGCACTGCAAAGTTATACTCAAAATACTTTTTTAAATCACGTTCGTGCTCACGTTGTATCATTTTTATCCGAGTGGAAGAAAATGTAGGAATGTCGAACTACACCTATTAAATTAAATCGTAATGTAATGTAATAGGCAAAATAATAATAATTATTCAAGATATATACGGTTAGAGCAAAGTGATTATTGTGTTTGTTGAATAATGTTATGTACTGCACACAAAACGGGACATAGGTTTTTGCCTTAACGGATTTTGAGCAATACAGGGAGAATTGTCATCTGAGGTAAGCTTTGGAAGTGTGAACACTGCTTTTGTTATAGGTATTTCACTTTCCCCTTTGCTACTCTGATTTGCGACTGTCTCTATCGTACTTCTTCCACACTCTGTACCTTATTCTGTTCTTGCCACGATCGTAGTCGCAAATGTCCCGATGTCGATCCCACGGTTGACGACTGTCGACGCTACTCTAGCTATCTTCCGTACGCTACCAGAGCCGTGGCTGGCCCCGACCACACCCTGTCCCCGTCGTTTATCCCCGACCCAACCCACTGTAATAAAGACAATCATTAGCACTTTTAACCACTATCATCTGACTGTTAACCGAGTCCATTCCCGCAACCGCTACCACCGTTCAGGAGTCATCTACAGCCCTGTTGTTATTCCCGCCCCCTGTCGCAACTTCTCTCGCTGTCATCTCTTTCCCCCCTTCCTTAAGGGCTATTACCTCCCGCTTTCATCCCTGCTCCCGCTATGAAGATGTCCCACAGGTCGGTGCGGAACATCCGCTGCTTACGCGGAACGTCTGCAGCGGAAATTTCGCGTCACGTGTTGGTTTATGAGGAAGTTCAGACCTGCACGACAGGCGAGGGGCACGGCAGCGTTTTGGCAGCATTTTATTCGCTGCGGATTTACATTCGCGGTCGGATGCATGTTTTCCGCTGCAGCTCCAGTTTAGCTGCGGAAACCAAGTCAATGACTCGTCAAATCTCCAGCTCTTTCAGCTCTTCAGTGAATCTGACACGATAGAACGGTCAGAACGGTCAGAAAAAATACTTCTAATCGTGTTCAGTAATTTAATTAATGATGAGTTGAATAATGAGTTTAATTGATAATGAAAAATACGTAATTAATAATGCTCAGAAACCGTACTATGAGTAACTTGGCATTTCTATTCCCTGCATGAATAGAAGCGAGCGGCTCTTCTTTTCGGATGAAAACTGTCCCTAAACGTTGACCCATAATTGGCGCTCCGGTGTAAATGGACCCGCGAATTTCGCCGCCGCGTCTAGCGCGGAGCTTTCCGCGCCGCATTCGCTGCGGATCTTCCGCGTCGGTCTGTGGGAGCTCCGTCCCATCCCACTAAGATCCGAATACGGACGTTGACAGTTCTGTGCGACGTAAGAACGCCTCTCCCGTTTCCATGGAAGCAGCCAACAAGAGTCAAAACGTGTCAAGTCAAGTCAAGTCGCGGAGTTGCCACTGGCAAACGGGGAACATATGATCATCGTGCAGCGAATATTCCCTCCCGCCGCCACTGTTTCTGCCTTTGTGGCGTGCGCATTGTGTTCTGTCTTGTGATACGTTGCGTTGAGGTTAGCCTTTTCTCGTGTGAGATTAATGCCCTTCCCCGTTTTGTCGTTTCCGAGTTTTTTCGTGATCGGTTTTCACTTCATTTTCTGTTTATTTAGTTCTTATTTTATTTCATTTCTTTTTATTATACGATTTTTTCTTCTTTCTCGTATACATACGTATATACGGGAGTAATATACGTATTATAGACAAATTAAGTACTGCTGCGGAAAATGGATTTCGAGATTTTAACGGAAATACACGTTTTGGGGTCCCCTGATACCGAAAAAGTATTTTTTACAAAACGTCCGTCTGTCTGTCTCTCCGCTCGTCTGCCCGTCTGTGAACACTCCTAGCGCCTAAACCACACGTACGGTCTTTTCCAAATTGAAGAAACCCTTGTCCATCTTGTTAAACATGGAACTTGGCGAGACTCGTAAATTAGGAGAATTAACAATTAGAGATCGAAGTGTACGGTCGCCAGCTGTTTAAAACAGCACAAATTAAACTTTTAAATAAAACCTTGCCTTAAAACAAAGATAAGGCGAGGTGAACATGCGTATTTTCGAGGCTAACCCCTAAGCTATCGTAATCGAGATTGTCGTCACATTCGAAACCTTTCGAAAGAACTCTCCAAATTCGGAAAGAAACAGGAACATAAATTCTAAAGGATCTCGGGGAGTGGAGATATAACAATCCAAATAACTTACAAGTGTTACATTTATTACAAAACTGTGAGAGAATACAAAGTGAATTTTTTTTGCTGTACAGAAACAAGAGGTTGCTGCATGAAAAACAATACAGAATTACGAATACCAATACAAAAGTGAGACGGAGAAATGTCGTCTCTACAAAAATGCTGTGAAAAACACAGGAACACAAACAAAAGGCGTGTCCAACAATACGCCTGAACTTTATACTGAATTACTGTATTCTGAACATCCTCAACAATGTCCACTTTAGGACGAGGAAGTCGAATACACAAATAGACAAAAATGAAAAAGAAGCCGATTTCGGCTAACTTTCAATACAAAAAGAGGTGATATACAGAACTATTACAAACGAGCCATTCGAGAGTTAAAACCAAATTTAGTATGAGTGCGTTAATACAAAGTTGTATGGAAATGGATCTTTTACCATAACTTATACCTTGTTACCAAGTTTATCAACGAAACAGGAATACTCTGGAATGAAGCAGAACGGCCAAACAGCTGCCCGTCCTTGCTCCAATCAACAGGCCACGGCCTCACGACTGCTGAACTACATACGGCCTTACAACGCTCGCATGAGATCGAGCCAGTGCGTGCCGGCGGCGTGCCGTTGCCCAGCCGACTTGTTTGCCGGCTTTGGGACTAGATTTGACGCAGCTTATCAACTGGCCACGGCCAGAATGCCCTACGGGCCGAGCTCACGCCTTCCAACGAAGCTCAGAACTGCCGAATGCGACCAAATGCCGTCTTACTCACGACAGGAGCGAAAAACTGCAACATTAACAATATCAATTAGAAATGCACAGTACAAAAAATGGCACACCGCAGCAATTTCGGAGGCCAACGAACAACCGGACGCTGCCAAAAGCTGCAACGTAAACCACAAAAGCGAAAAACGAACAAAGAGAGTAAACGTGCTTCACAACAAAGGCTAGTTCACACGACCATCAAGAAACAACGAAAATACCAAACACAAGATCCAATTCAATAACATTAAAATCATTATTGCTTAAATCAGGCTGAAAGCACTCATACACACATATAAAACCACAATAATACGACTCTGAAGGAGTCGGGTTTTTCAAAAAATCATAATTAATGGCTCGTAACTATGAAAAAGCGTGCGCCAGGCACGCCATACAACAGTGAATGTTACAGGCTAGAGGCGAAAAGGCGAAAGGCCGTGTGCGCGGGAAGCGCACGGGTTTTCATAGCTCTCTCAGAAGGGAGGTGGTTCGCCGAAGCGTCAGCGAGGCGTAGCGGGGAAATATCGATACATTCATAGAGCAGTACAAACTCCTTGCCTACGAAGTTTATGTTTGCCCCTTAGAGAGTAGGCAAAATGTGATTCATGCCAGGAAGGCTAGAACTAAGGGGCAATGCGATGGTAGAGCCCCCTGGCGGTAATGCCAGAACTAATGGCTGGTGGATATGAAATAATTTTTATTTTGCCATAAAAACCTTAATTTTGAGGCTACAAAGGCAAACAAGGTGTCTGTACCACCCTAATTTACTCTAAATTCCAGATTTTGTTGGTAGAACCCGCTATCACCAATGGTTCTCTTGTAATAAATAAACACCAGTTTTGAAATCAATAAAAAACTTTACACATAGTACCAATTTTTCTCACACAAAAACCAATCGAAAAATTAGATGTTTATAACAAAATCTTAGGTTTTTGGAAACTTCTCATGGCCATGAGATCACAGTTTGAATTTTCCAATTTACCATTTTTGAGAAAATTGATGACAAAAAATTACCCAAATGCTAACATGCTTAACCTAATTACAGTTGTTACAAACTATGAGTACAAAATCTTCTCAGATGGACTTCTCAGATGAATGTTGCCTTCCAGATGTTGATGTAGCACAAGAATTCAGTAACTGTGATCACTTAAATTTTCAAATTTAACACATCTGGCTCTAGTTGAAGCTTTAAGATTTTGAAAAATATTATTTAAAATTTGGGGGTACTTTACACGATGTCGCCTTCGTCTCCACCATAGCCTTCGCTGTCGCCTTCGTCTCGGCCGTCACCGTTGTCTTCCCCGTCGCCTTCACCGTCGCCCTCGCCGTCCCTTTGGCCTTCGCCTTCGTCGTCGCCTTGGCCTTCGCCTTCGCCTTCGTCTCCGCCGTCGCCTTCGCTCACCCCGTCGCCTTGGCGTTCGCCTTGGCCTTCGCCTTCGCCTCCGCCGTCGCCTTCGCCTTCCACATCGCCTTCGCCTTCGCCTTCGTCTCTGCCGTCGCCATCGCCTTCCCCGTCGCCTTCGCCTTCGCCTTCGTCTCCGCCGTCGCCTTCGCTTTACCCGTCACCTTCGCCTTCCCCGTCGCCTTCGCCTTCGTCTCCGCCGTCACCTTCGCCTTCGTCTCCGCCGTCGCCTTCGCTCTCCCCGTCGCCTTCGCCTTCGTCTCTGCCGTCGCTTCGCCGTCGCCGTCATCTCCTCCAGTGTCGCTGCAATCTCGGCGCGGGGCGTAACTCACGGGCTGTCGGAGCGGCGCGCGCGGGCGGTGCTTCACACAGCGTGGGCGATGCCATATTGCGGCCTCCGCCGGGGCTAAGACTCTCACGATGAGGAAGGTGCCATGATGCTAGTGCAACGGCATACAGGATCAGAACCGGGAGAGCCTGGCCCAATGCATCTACTGATATCACTGCAGTGCCTCTATTGTTTCTTTGATTGGTTGCTGAGTGATTCTGGGCGCGTCAACTACTAAAGTCATTGGTCCAGAAAGTGTGGTGCATGATTTTTGCTCGAGAGGTGGCGGTGATCCTCCTCGCTGGATGGCGAGATCCGGCGCCGACCTATTGTCGGGTAGCGAAGTTTTTCTCAACCACGTATCTATCACCAGCGGGGCACACACCCCAGGAGGGACAAGCTCTAAGCTCCCGACCGGCCTCCCGGCATGTGTGGTAGAATAGTGCATGAAAGTGTGTGTCAGTAAGGGGTCAAGGGGTCAGATAGGTGAAGAAATGGGAAGGAAAGATTACGCACGGTCCGTGGCCCATTTGGTAGGGTACAGCTCCGGCATTCGGTTGGTATTGATTGCATAAACCACGGAAAACTACCGATCAGAGCAGCCGGCCGCTAGGATTCTCCTCCTGACTGCCACAGAATTGACCTAGCTATGCGGCTAGTGTCAAAAATCCTGGTACCGCCCAGGCTCGAACCTACGACCTCCTGGTCAGAGGCACTACAGTAAAATAAATTGTTGCCCTGAACCATCTCTCCCGGTGTGAGTGTTTGTTGTTTTCATGCGCGTCAACCACTAAGGTCATTAGGTACGTGTTTGGCTTGCTTTATTCCGGGACGTGGTGGTGTTCCTTCCCTAATGGAACGTGAGATCTGGCGCCGACCATATCGCCTTGCAATTCCACTTTTAAGTATCTCCACCAGCGAAACACCGCCCCAACTTATCAGTGGTGTCACGCATCAATCACTCAGTCACTCATCAGTGTCACGCATCAGTCGCTCATCATGTAGTCATGGCACTCATCAGTGTCAGTTTCATATGCTCATTACAAGAAATATACGTACAATACATGTACGATTCTTTACAAGCCAGATAACATTAAAGTCGGTACACAAATTTAAGTTAAAAGTAAAATATTTTCTGCTTTACAATTTATCCTTAAAATGTTGAGATGGGATTCTGGTACTCAAGAAAACATGCCCAGATAATTTTCTCCCCCATACGTCATACATAGTTTTTACTTTTCTGACGACATAAATCAAATCAAACTCTAAGCGGCCGATCCGGTGGCCGAGATCGCTAAGGCAGTAGTGTCCCGGGTTCGAGTCCCGCCTATTGCATGGCTGTATTTGTGGTCGTCCTTTCACCGCTTATCATCACCATTTCGTTTCATCTTCATAGTTACCATAACGTTAACTCCAATAGTGGTCGCTAATGACCTAGATGTTGATGCGACCTTAAAAAACGGTTGTTATTTTCCGGTTTCGGCATTCTCATTTTATTGATCCTAGAAACAACAGAAAACTACCAAGAAGAGCAGTAGAGGTAGTACCTATGATACCACTAGTCTATCGCAGTCGGTTCCTGCATCGAGCTGTGCTACGTTATTCTGGAAGGTAAAGTTATCTGGGCTCAAAAAGAGCAGTTTTCAAAACCCAAATTTAAATATTCATGCTCATTTATCTCTGTGCGTGTAAAGTTTTCCGTCAATGACTGATTTTTTTTCGAATTTTCAAGAAAATCTTTACTTCGGCTCAGTGAAATCCGTTTCGTTTTCACCCACTACGTTTCTTTTAAATTCCATTTTCTCAAAACCAACGCATTTACCAATTGTTTCCCATATAATTTTTGGGCCAATCCTTAGAATCAGTTCCTATTACATACACAATTTATATCTATAATTAATATTAGAAATTAAAACTTATTAGATAAATTGTCTACAGCAGAAAAATGCTGCTGAACAAAATGGTCTTCCAAAATTTAGCACGGAGACTCTTTAAAAATAACAAATAAAATACGCTCAAATAACGTTGCAATAAATTAAATATTTTAATAAAAACAATCTTCACGAATACTCTAATAAGATAGTACGGTAGATGAGCTATTCTTTACACACCGAGGATAAGAAAAATTGCAGTTCCATACATACACACGTAAATTTAATTGCGGGTAGCCTTTTCCTTAGAGCCTTGCTGTCTAATGACTAGAAGTTCCATAATTAGTGACTTAGTGAATATAATAATTCAATCGGTATCCGTAGAATGAGAATATGCGGACTAATTAAATATTTGCATTCTTCAGTTATAAGCACAACTCTTTTTGTTGGTTTTGGATTTTCCCAAATTCCTAGGTGTGCAACGAAACAGAAGACACCTCCCACATGACAGAAAACTGATAGTTTTCTTCCTTTCCTGCGCTGATTGGATAGTAAGAATTCAGATTAAAAATATTTCTGGAAGAAAACACGTTGCAAACCATATAGAATACTTCACGATTGCTACTTAGTCATATTGGATTTCACGTAGCGACTCTTACATTGGATGAGCTGTCCATGTTCATTCATCACAACATACCCACGCTTTTAATCAAAACTTCATCTTCCCATCTTAACTCTACCGCCTGGCTGAGGGTTTTAATCTAGCTAGGGACATAACAAGCCTTAAGGAAGAAAATGAGAAGGGCAGACGGACGGGACGAGGTTCAATTTCTTCGAAGTGCGCTACCTGCGGAATTCCAGGAAGCCTTAAAGCCTCGATTAGAGAAGTCGACATCTAGAATTCGCCTCACAAGATTGGTTTCGATCCGACGAATTAATTGTATTTCAAGTCGGTAAATCTGACCTCCCACGAAACTAGACGAGATGTTTTGCATTACAAGCTACTGAGCTACTGCAGGTAAATAAAATCATAATATATTTATAATAATAACAATAAAAATAATAATAAAAATGATAATAATATGGAATATTAAATCGCAGGAATGTTGTAGGTGAGGTGGCCTAGGTGAAGTTGCAGAAATGCGAAACACAGGAAGTGTGTAATGGATGACAAAATGACAGAAATATGTGATAAGAAATAAGGAAATGACTTCTAAAGGAAAAGGTACGATAGCATAGAAGAAACCGAGTAATAGCGAGCGGATGATCTTCGTATTTAAAATGACAAATTGAGAAAAGAAACCGTTAGACGAGAGATACAGAAGATGGTGAATACAAAGAAATTACACTGAGGAGTGAAGAGGAAGAGAGAAAACATATAAAGTTTGGAAAGGGAACATTAGGAAATCATAAAGAAACTTGTAAATTGAGAAACGAAATGAAAATAGAGCCACTAAAATTAAAAACGTAAGGATCGAGACAAGAGGGTGGAGGACAAAAGAAGTGAGAAATTCACAGATTAGCAGGGAAGGGTGAAGGTGGGTACGAGGGTAAGGAAGAAATATGTTTATTTATTATTTTATTTTACGTCAAAAAACAGTTAAAACTGCGTATGACGTGCTATGAGGAGAAGTGAATTCTGTGCACGTTTTCAAAATTCTGTGATCCCTACACTAAGTCATATACTACTTGAATTTTGAATTAAAAAAACCGCTCCCATGTAATACAATCTATTTTCAAGGGTAAATCAACAATAAATTTGGGCTCTTATCCCTCATCATATCCTTCGTCAAGGAATAATACTTCCTGCCGCGACAACATGGAAACGATAGTTTCAATAACTATATTTCCCACTGAATCCTTGAAGAATTCTAGGTAGACAAAGGAGGGGGCAGACCGAAGGAAGGAAGGAGATAGCGCTCGAGATGGCGAAGAGGGAAGGAGATAGGAGTGCGGGTAGGATGAGGCCGGATGAGAGGAGAGAGATGGTGAGTGAGTGCAGGGCGGTCGAAAGGACGGGATAGAAGGGGGAGCACGCGGGAAAGAGGGCGGGGCGTCCCACTGGACTGGGAACGCGTCCAAGCGGTCGCCTTCCGCCTTGGCCTCCGCTTTGTTTTCTTCGCAAACTCCTCCCTGAGCGCAAAGACGTCTATGAATTAGCTGGGCCTCCGAGCGCTAGCCATCCCCGCTCAGTCGCCTCCCGGACTCCGGCGTCTCCCCCGGCCCCGCCCCCACCCCCGCCCCCGCCCCCGCCCCCGCCCCCGCCCCCGCCCCCGCCCCCGCCCCCGCCTCCGCCCCCGCCCCCGCCTCCGCCCCCGCCTTGACCCGGCCCCGGCCCCGGCCCCTGTCAAGCGCTGCCCCAGAGGAGATTCCGACGCAGTCGCAGACCCGCGGGCCGGGGGGGGAGGGATAGGGTGGGACGCGGCGGGACGTGGAGAGGGATGGTCCGCCACCAAGCCGCACATTTCTCTTCGTTCCGATTTACATTGCCTTACAATATTGTCTCGTATCAGCCTGCTCGATGCTTTACTTATGCCAAACAACGTTTTGTCCTGGGAATACTTTATTTTCTTGAATCTTATATTTGTTTCATGCCGTATCTAATGAGTCGCAATATTTTTTGTTGTGGACAACCAACTCTTCGTTTTACAAATTAGTTGTTGCTGTGGAATAAAATGTACGTCAAACAATGAACAGTTTTTTTGTTAACCTCATTAAAGTAATATTATAGAATGCGAGCAATATGTTTTACAGTAAAATACCAAACTACGTTCAATTTCTCTCATAAAATTTTTACTTACAAAGACCGGAAGTTCTAATTAGTCATCATACATCATTGAGAATTGAAAATACAAGCCTTCATCGAATCTGTTGAAGTATCAATAGATTATAGACATCAACTGACATTAACGATCAGTTTTTAAATTATTTAAATAATTTCCGTAGGTGATTAAAAGAAGCAATACATTTTCTTTATTTAGCTGCTGTTTTTACTAAATTTCGTGGTGAATGTAGATAGATATAATTACCTTTCAATTTCATCAGAATAGCAGTAACGTGCTCTTGCTCTTTTATCTGTGTAGCAATGTGTGAAACACCAAATTCTTCTCATTTCCTTTCTTTCTCGCACTTCGTAAGAGGAGAAAGTTATGTAATTTTCGGTAGAAAAACTTTTGTGGCCTCCATTAATTGATTGTTTCTGATTCCGAGCGCGTGAACTGCTAAGGTCATTAGTCCCGTTAATGTAGTGCATGTTTTTTTCTCAGGAGGTAGCTGTGAACTTCCCCTGCTGAATAGCGAGATCTGGGGGTGTTCACCAACGAAGTATTTCCCACAAGCGGGGCACCGTCCCAGCCCGAACAAACTCTAAGCACCCGACCGGTCTCCCGGCATGTGAGGTAGTGTAGTGCATGTTAGTGTAAGTGTGTGTAAATAAGACGTGAAGATAGGACAAGGCGAAGATCGCGCGCGGTCCGTGGCCAATTTGTTAGATCGGATAAACGGAAACTACCGATCAGAGCAGCCTCTTGCTAGAATTTTCCTCTAGATAGTGGCTGAAATCTACCTAGCTGTCTAGCTAGCGTCGAAAATCCTGCCACCGTCGGCATTCGAACCCCAGGACCTCCCGGCCAAAAGCACTAATTATGCCCTGAGCCACCTCTGAGGGTCCCCGGTAACGAAAAAGTAGACAATGTCCATTGCTATATATAGTAAATTACTTCCTCTAACACGTGAAGTAGCCAGAACCCATGTTTTGTGGGTCCTTGATACCGAAAAATCGATTGACGGCTAAACGTCTCTGTGATCAACGCTAGCGCCTATATCATTGACATTTCCGTATCAATCTGAACGAACTCGAGACTTTGGGAGTTTCGAACATATTTTTGATTTTTGGGAATTCTTTACATAAACCCCCCAAAATGTTTTAAAAATTTCCTCGAAAATCGCCACAATTTTTTTGATTAAGCTTTGTCGTCGGATAGCGTAAAGGACGCTTAAGAGAATGGTGCAGATTTCATGTTCGTTGAAATCCCAGATTTTTCAAAAACTGCAAAAGTTCCAATTTTTCAGGGCATTTACCTACAACTAATAATATTGAAGAGAAACTTTTTACTTAACGAAATCTGTTCTAAAAAACCGCAGAATGCAGGTGCTGTAGACAAAATTATAGTCAATACGACAGATGGCAATTCAATATTTACATACTTTTTTACACAGTTCCTACAAGAGGAAACAAAATCAAATATTATTGAATAAGGGGATGTAAATATATGGTATTTCCTGAAATATTTATTCCTACAGGTTCTCCATGCTCCAATGTAATTCAGTCTTCAAAACATTTGACAATTTTCATTTTACCATTGTAATTTTCTCATTCGTTAAATATGTCACGTACTTATAGTTTTAATCTATAATCTGACTAAAGAAAAATATTCAACGCGATGGTTCTTTGATTGCAATACGCGTTCAAACGATAGATTTTGAAATAAGGTCATGTTCAATATTTCGAAAATACATGTACTTTTTGTGTCATTTTGCACGAAATATAGATAGAATTTTTTAACATTTTTTTTAAATGCTCTAAATTTTTTCTTTGAATTTTCTGCTCATGTATATCAAGGGATGGTAAAAAGTTACATTTACGGCGAACTCTCCATTTTTTCGAAATTTGCAAAAAGTTAACGTTTCAAAACTACAAAATTCAAGATGGAGATCAAAATCTTTCGTAAAACCTCCGCTCTTTAAAAACAGTCATGTCCAATTTGTTTAAAAACGAGTAGATTTCGTGTGATTTTTGCATGCAATTTATGTAATTTTTAACAATTTCTCAAAAACCGCTGTAATTTTTTTCCGCGAATAGAAAGGACGCTCAAAAGAATGGCTCGAGTTTCATTTTCGTCATACTCTGATTTTTTCAAAAATGGCAAATTTAGAAATAATGCAAAAATGTTGTGATGTTTTAGTACCCAGAGTTTTTCTTGATTTACTTCTTTATCCTTTCACAATTATTGTTCTGTTCCTTCATTTGCCTACGTACGTTTGTTATCTAATTCCTCGCATCTTTCTATCTCGTGTACACTTTCTTCAATTTCTTTCTTTCTTGTCTTTATTTATCATGTTCTTTATATGTTACGATCGCTTACATTATATTGCCAGCACTGCGACAACAAAAATTCATTGCAATTCCATTCTTCTCAAACATTGTTTAGATCAATATGATTACTTACAATACCGTCAAATGAAATTAAATGGAATAGAAAGGTACTAAAATGAATTCTAATCGTGGTTGATGTTATTTGATGAACGATTTACTATTAATACCACACAAATATCATATTATCTCGGAGCATTCTAACACTAGAAAATACACCTTAACATTACCAAAAAAACTTCTGCATTTCTTTTGTTAGTAATTTGGTCATAAACGGAGGAAAAATTAAAACTTGAAATATACATTCATTTAAAATCTTTCACAATTTTTAAACTGAATGCTAATAGATGCAACAATTTTGAATTGGTGACAAAATGTAATGAAGTCGGAACCGCTATGATCCAAAAATTCATAGGAAATTTCACAGTTTATTTTCTGTATTTAGATGATAATTGGTTTTGATATATGTCATTGCCTGTCCCAATTTTCATAATTATATTTATTTAACTATACTACATTTAAAAACAAAAAAAATTTAAATCCTCAATTACTCAATTACAATTAAGTATCGTTTTCTTGATGAATGTTTCTCAAAATATGTACCATATTTTTCGAAACTTGTCTCAATGGGAATAAATTTTCTGAACATGTTGTTGTCTTTAGTTTTTAAAAACTGTTTTTCTTTTATGGAATGTGATAGCTTCCTATAAGTGTAATACTTTCCAAGTTGGCCTAGTATGTGTATACAAGAAATAAACACGTTATAGATAGCAATGTCATTATGTCATGACAGTAATATTTTCGTAGTCAATATCGGCGACCAGTCGGACATGCGAAGGAAGGACACTGGTATATTCTTACCAATACTTATACCAAATTGGTTCCTGGTAAAATAGTCGACTAGTAGAGGAAATTGCGTGAAAGATACGAAAATGGATATGAATGTTTCATTAAGCATGAAAGGAAACAACGCTCATTATTGGAGCAAATATTTCGTTAACTTCAAAATAATCTCCCAAGGGTTCGACACATCTTTGCCAAAGATGACAAGTTGAATAGCATCGATTGTGTGCGAGTTGTCTATGTGCACTACCTCTCGACCAATGTGGGACGGCAATTGCGACGCGCAATTCTTCACGTAACTTGCAACGCAACATAAGACAACTGAATCCTTCTAGTTCGCTACTTCATTTCCAATGTTCAGCACCATACTGAATTAAACCTACTATCTATTAATCATCACCTCACACAACTCTCCAATTTCTTTTATTTAGATATATCCTCAATAAAACAAATAGTTCACTACAACCTAGCCACAATCAATGATCTCAGAGCCGGCCCGGTGGCCGAGATCGCTAAGGCAGTAGTGTCGTAGTGATCTCGGACCGAAGGGTCGCGGGTTCGAGTCCCGCCTCGGGCATGGTTGTATTTGTGTTCGTCCTTTCACCCCTTATCATCAATCACCATATCGTTTCATTCACATAGTTACCATACCGTCAACAGCAATAGTGGTCGCTAATGACCTTAGATGTTGATGCCACCTTAAATAACAAAAAAAAAAAAAAAAGATCTCAGAACCAGAATTCGAAATAGACATCCATTACATGGCTTCCTGTGTACTCTATAATATTAACTTAAGCGTAGGTGCTCAATGGAAGCGTAGGTGCTCGAAGTGACACCGTCCCCACCCCCCCAACTGACTTTCTTTCTCCCTCCATCCGCACCCTAATTCTAGGTCCGCCCCCGCCTCTCATTTCCCCATTTTTCCTTCCCCTTCTCCTCCATCACCCTCCTCTTCCCTTCCGTTTCCCCCTCACCCAATCCCCTCCCCCTCCTAATATCCGCCACCCTCCCAACTTTCCCCTTTCCACACGCCGTGCTCCTGCCCTCCCGCCCTGCTCGTCCCTCGACCCGACCCGTCCCCCCTCCGCCCCACTCCGTCCCACTCCGTCCCACGCCGTCCCGCTCCATTTCACCTCGCCCTGTTACGCCCTTCACCGCCCCGCCGCATCCCCGCGTCGCTCCGCCATGCCCTGACCCGGCCCGCACCGCACCGCATGGCACAGCCTTGTCCGGCCCCACCCCATCCTGCTCCGCTCCGCCCCGCCCCACCCCACTCTGCCCCGCCCCAACACCGCTTCACCCCGCCCCGTTCTGTCCTGCCGTGCCATCGCCCTCCCCGCCCTCCCCATCCCGCTCCGCTTCACCCCCCCCACTCCGCCCCACTCCAACACCGCTTCACCCCGCCCCGTTCTGTCCCGCCATGCCAACGCCCTCCC